>JASANB010005079.1:0-27960 GCA_030248155.1 Sabatieria punctata | reverse complement strand
ACAGCAAATACCAGAATGTGAATGTTAGCTGATTCGCTAGAGTCAATTCACGATTATTGATTTCTGAAAAGTAGCAAAATCGGGATGGCGTTTCCTCGGCATAAGCTTGGTGGAATTTTCATGCTTCTGCCATGCGCAAAGGAGCTTTGAACGTGCTTACAATTGCTACGTTGTATGTACTTCTCACAGCAATGGGAAGTTTACACATGATGCCGACGGTTCAGTTAGTTGTCCCTCCCAAGCAGCTTGAGCAGACCGTGTCATTTCAGAGCCAATTTGAGCAGAGGATGCCATTTTTGGGTAAAAACGTGATAAGAAACCAATAAAAACAGGCGCAAAAACAGCTCGAGTCGGACCTTCAAAAATCTAACACCCCGACTGACTAAAGGGCCCTTTAGATTCTACGTGAAAGTCACCCTTTAGATTCTGAAGGGCCGTTTGAAGGGCCTTCAAATGTAAAGTTTTGTGAAAGCGGCCCGGCCTATCATTCACTTTATCCAGATCGTGCAGGACTTCGATTTCTTAACCACTAAATTTTTTCGGTCCGAAATTTTTTGCTCCCTGTATTTTTTAGGTGCTTTATTTGTCCCCCTCTAAAATTTCAACACCCCTAAAATTCTTGCCATATAAAATCGTTTTTGTCCAATTTTTTCGGCCTGTATTTTTTCGGTGTGGTTGTTTTCCACCCTAAAATTTTTACCCCTAAAAAGCCAGGGTGCAAAGAAAAAGAACCACAAAATATTTCAGAACGCAAAATTTCAAAGGACAGAAAAATTTTTATAAGTAAAAAGTTTAAGGGATACAAATTTTAAGGGGGCAAGTAAAGCACCTCAGGGAGCAAAAATTTCGGACCGAAGAAAATTTGGTGGAAAAAATTCATTTTAGTACTAACTTGTTCGCAATATTTACAACACTTTTCAAATGCGTCAAAATACAGTATAGATACAGTAAAAAATGTCCCATCGTTTTTTCGGCCTTCACTCAAACGTTTCGTTCTCAGTCACTTCTTTACCGATTTGGCTCAAATTTTCAGCAAAAATTAACAACATGGTTGGCTACATATTCTGCAAGTGTGGTGCAAAATTCCGACTCATACTGGTTTTATGACCCGAAAACTAGGAATGAGGGTGGTCCACGCAAATTTATTTTTTTCGGTAATACGTATAAGGAGTTGCCTGAAACTTGCAGGAATGATTGGTGTTGCTATTGGGCATAACATACTAAGCGGGCAGCCCTGTAGCTCAAAGGGCAGTAAAATGGGGGAATTTCAAAAACATAACGAAATATGACTTTTCTTCGTAAAAACGGCAAAATGACGATTCTAAAGATATTCAATTTTCAAAAAACGCTGCAGGGATGGTTTCTATGGTGTGGAACAGAGCTTAAATATCAGGTTCATTTATTTGTCGAAGTTCCTGCTACAATCTGTGTTGATTAACAACAGATTCAGTGCTTTGATTCTAGAAGGTGCAGATTTCTTAACTATGGGATTTTCACTCATGTTTTTGAAATTCCCCCATTTTAGTGCCCTTTGGGCTACAGGGCTGCCCGCTTAGTATGTTATGCCCAATGGCAACACCAATCATTCCTGCAAGTTTCAGGCCTGTACTCCTTGTATTACCGAAAAAATAAATTTGCGTTGACCACCCTCATTCCTAGTTTTTGGGTCATAAAACCAGTACGAGTCGGAATTTTGGCACTAAACTTGCAGAATATTTAGCCAACCATGTTGTTAATTTTTGCTGAAAATTTGAGCCAAATCGGTAAAGAAGTGACTGAGAACGAAAGGTTTGAGTAAAGGCCGAAAAAGCGATGGAACGTTTTTTTTATCTATACTGTATACGTATTCCCAATGTTTTCTGTATGTTTTGATTCGAAAAACTTAAGAAAGGTCGATTGAGCATAATTTCCAGAGGCTTCTATGACATTATCACAGCAAATGTACCACATTCATAAGTGACTGGCACTCACAAGCAAAGCGGTTTCTTCGCATTTAAACGCTGTCGAACGCAGTCAAAAAGGCAGTTCGCTTTGAAAGCGCAGCCATCTGAAATCACAGTAATTTCCACACTTAATTTTTGTCCACACTTCTAAGACTCGAATTCCCGACACATACAGGATCATTAAGTGTGGGCCGATTTCCACACTTGTGCAAATTTTTACAACATTTAACGCACTTTTAGACACATAGAAACGACTGTGGGAGTACTCCATATGGAGTACCTGTGATTTAAACGGTTAAAGCGGTCAAAATTGGCCCTTAAGAGGTTCGAAAAAAATGTTTGGTCTGGAATCAGTGTAAGTAGAATATCGTTTCAAAAGAGAACACACTTCTAATTTTAAAAATGCAATCCGCAAGTTTCTATGGGAACTACCAACTTGCGCACAACCGATTTGCGCACAACCAATTAGCGCACAACCGGTTTGCGCACAACACAACCGATTTGCGCACAATTTTTTTACTCAAACACTTTTACGTTTTTGCAGCACAATATAGTCAAGATTTATAATACATAAATTTTATAACTGATTGCGCTTTGGCTGTGCGAAGTAGTGCCCTATTCCTCTTAGAAACACCCGCGGCCATCTGATCTAGTTGCGTGTTTACCTGAAATTGTTTGAAAAGTCATTTAGAATTTAGTTAGCGATTTTCTTAAATCCACCTGCCTGCACCTTACATTGTTTTGTTTTGAGAGGATGCGTTCCAGGAAAAAGTAAATGTCTGGATGCTTCCGTTTGTTGAACAACCTGGCCATCTTAGAGTTCCAGCTCTCGACATCATTGTTGGTGCGGCGGACCTCATTCACCACGACACAAATGGCAGGCGGCACGGCATGCATCCACTGTCTCTCAAAGTACTCAAAGAATCCTAACTGCCGAAGAGCAAGTGGGGCCTCATCCATTATCTCATCCAAACCGTCACGTACCTGTAGGAGACAGATCAAAAACTGATCTTATTTGAACTAAAATATCACTAACCTCCTAAAACCCCAATAAAACACTGCGCTGCAGTGGCTAGCAACGTATGTATACTACATTCAACACACAACAACACAACTATTACTTTGTGCGCAAATCGGTTGTGTTGTGCGCAATTCGGTTGTGCGCTAATCGGTTGTGCGCAAACCGGTTGTGCGCTAATCGGTTGTGCGCAAATCGGTTGTGCGCAAGTTGGTGTGCCCGCGATCCCTGTGCGCAAATCGGTTGTGCGCAAGTTGGATAGTCCCGTTTCTATTGTTCATACAAGCTCATTCCAAGAGCTGACAGTTGAAGGAAAATAGAGTTTTAGAAAAACGGCGAAAGACCGAATTAGCAGACATGCAAATTGAAATTGAAGGGCGTGCTAAATTGCTTTCTGTCTTTTTGTTTTTGGTTTTGTCTTATTCTTAACATCTGCATTTTCAACTATATGCAAAACGAGGTCACAGTTCAAGGTGATTGTCATCTCACTGGTGTCTTCTTGTTAGTTAGGCTGATTTTCTGGTGTGTCCCGTTATAGCTGTCTTGACTGACATAAGCACAAAAGCAATTATATGTGGTATGGTATAGTAATACTGTTTCCCAGTTAATTTATTTTCTAATTAACTTGCTATTAACTTGCTTGTAACTGTCGTTAATTTTATTTACTAGCTATTTACTTGATAGACATCGCAATTTCAAATTTAATTTGTTATTAACTTGTTATTTGCTAGAAATTTGCTATCTATTTGCTATCAATTTGCTATAATTTGCTACAAATTTTTCGCTCAACCAAATTATGCCTGCGATATTTTCCGATTATAAGACCACCATAGTTATTATAAGATCATGGTTTTCAAAAGGGCGTCAAAAGTGACCCATTTGGACATTTTCCTATTTGTCTTATAGGTGGAAAACTCCGAACCGTTTAAAATCAAAATATACATTGTATCTTAGTTTCAATAAGCTGAACAAGCAACAGCAGGAAGAGAAGCACCAGCAAGAATTTTCTCTAACTTTATCCCTAACATGAACACATTCAGTAAGTAGTTTTCTATATCCGAATCTACTGTCAGCCTTAGAGACTGACTTTTGCCCATACTTGCCTATAGCCCTACTTTAGCTATATGCGTAGCATAACAAACCTTGGGTACGTATAAAGTATATCCTGGCGCACATCAGGTCCCAGGCAAAGTGGGGAAAGATAAGGATAATGGATGAATATGTCTGAGCCTAGTAAATTCCTAGTAAATTGCTAGCAAATTCCTAGCAAATTTCTCACTCCCTCAATCCGAAATAAACTAGCTATTTATTTGCTAGGCAGTGCTTTGCCCAAAATTAACTTGCTAGGAATTTGCTATTTGCTACCCGATTTCGTCCAAAAATAAATTAACTTGCTATTTGTTATTAACTTGCTGGGAAACAGTATATAGTAATTAGTTCATTCATAGCCGACACAAAGAAATTCATCAAAAAGAAACGTACACTGTATGTCTTCTGTTTGTTATTATTATTTCCATTAGTATAGTGGCAATAGGCATATCCTTTGAGTCCTACTTAGTTGGTTGAAATTAAATAAATTCTTTTGCGTATTATACTTAGCCAATGCTTTTTTCTCAACAGCTAGTGTGAAAGACCGAATTAGCATCATCAACCCCATGACAGCTAATCAGAAATGAACCGTCCAAATTAGTCCCTTCGCGACTCTACGTGCAAAGATTTAAAGCAGAATGCATGTTTGTTTTGTTTCTTTTTGAGTTCCACTGTCCTTTCAGACAGAAGACACCCCTCGCTCTTTTCAGAGCCCTTCAATGCGGTAGCCCTGCCTACAAACAACCCTCCCTCTTGCTGCCATTAGGTGCTTAGGCAGCGCCGGTTCGGTTCCCATTTACCTACTGGCCATCACCGGCTTTCGGCGGTCTGGGTTGGGCTTTACGTCGACTACTTCCAGTCGCTTCGACCGGTTTCGAACCCACAAACAGCCGCTCTCACGGATGACCGTGATAGCGTAAACTACCCGTAGCCAAGACGCGACTACGTAGACGCATGTAGTGGGACTCTGACAAATCTATTGTCCGTCTTAGCCTTGCTTTCAATGGCTAACACAACTTTCTGGAACGGCACAAATGTCTCTGATGTTGTCAACTCTTTTGGAAACGTGGGAAAAGGTTCGCCAACTACCCAACCCAAACCGGTCTCGTTGCTGGCGTCAATTGCGGCAGTTTTCTATATGTTCGTGCTGTTTGTGCTTGTTCGCTATCGTGATTCTCACTTCAAGTCTGCCTTTTTTTACATTTTTATCTGGACTGGCTTGCTCGATCTGTCGTACCTTGTGAGTTCGCATGTTAATTACGTGCTGTTAGTACTGCTGTCATGTCCGTATTGTGTTCCGCCACTTTGGCTGAAGCGGTGTCTGGAGTACTTGCAAGTGACTGGAGTGATTTTGCTCACCGTAAATAGAGTGACAGTGTTCGTCATGCCCTGGAGTCATGACCAGGTAACAGCATACATGTAACAGGGCGGTCTGGGGGTCTGCCCCCACCGACTTAGGCCAGACCCCCCGGATGGGGACCCCAGAGACGATTTTTCCGACCTCCCCTCCGATTTTTCTGGCAAGTAATTTTTTGAGCAAATTTTTGCGATTTTTTGCAATTTCAGACACAAAAATTGCCAAAATCGCCTGTAAAACAGCACTTTCTAGCTGTACGTATTTCATTTCAGTCCAAATTAGCGATTTTTGATTTTTTTAGCTTTTTTAGTGACCAACCCCCTACCGAACATTTTAGCCCAAAAATTGCGATTTTTTCGATTTTTGAGCGTCTTAGTGCCCAACCCCCTCGCAAAATTTTAGCTCAGACCACCCCCCCCCGGCCGGTACCAGACCCCTAACCCCCCTTCCCCTTCGGCGGATGACCTGTTACATGTATGGGTAACAGACTGGTTACTGATCTTGGTTTACATCAAGCTTAGCATTTTGTTTTATTGACAGTTTTGGAACAACCGAAACACAACGATCTGCGTGATTCTACAGTTGGTGCTTGGGGCACTGCTTACCGTACCCAGAACAGGCTACCGTATTCTGGGCTACCATCATAAGATTGCTTCGGTATGTAATTTAAGTAACAGTGAAGCTAACAACATGTTCAAAAGTTCTAAACCTCTTTCTAACAGTTGTACGCATTGGCTGTCGACTGGTTCCTGTTCATACCCAGTCTGGCCGGGCTGCACATCGTATTGGTGGCAAAACATAGACAGTTGAGGAAGGTTAGTCCAGTCACTGTTTCCACGCATCAGACACACATGGAGCAGAAGAAAAAGATGAATAGGGAACTGAAATTAGCCTTTGTAGGTACAGGGTGTCCCAAAAAAAATGACAACATTTCTTTTTGCTGCCATTTTCGCAAATTTTGACCAAATTGTCTGAAATTTGAAACATAAATGCCAAAAAAGTGGGAATTTTATGTGTTAAAATTTGGTGCATCAGGATTGACCCAGTCCTGAGAAATTCAACAATATCTAAACTTGCGACATTTCAATTAAATGTAGAAACAGCATAAAAAATGGAAACTTTTCTTTTTGCTGTATCTTCTTTAATTTATGTCGGAATTGGATGGAATTTTGAATATATGCGCAGATATTTTGTAGGTCAAAAGTTCTGGCATTAATCAATCCATTTCGCTAGTTCTTGGAAACTAAAGAAAATCAGAGTTTTTACTGCAGCAAAATGAAGAACGTGCAAACTCTGAGAACTAAGGAATAAAACACCATCCAGATGACCTCCGTTTGAGTTAATACACTGCTGCAACCGTTTCCCATAAGCATCATAAACATTTCTTTGCATGTTTGGGGTGACAGACTGAATTACGCTTACAGGAGCTTCATTACAGCTAAGGGGCGCGAAAATCAATGTTGTCGTTGTATTGTGATCGGGATCTTTAATGTCAAGAGCTGGGCTGGGTTCATGCGCCAACTTTTGATCTACAAATCAACCCGTTATTCTGCGCATATATTGAAAATTTCATCCAATTCCGACCTAAATTAAAGAAGATACAGCAAAAAGAAAAGTTTTCATTTTTGATGCTGTTTCTACATTTAATTGAAATTTGTCAATTTTATATATTGTTGAATTTCTCAGGACTGGGTCAATTCTGATGCACCAAATTTTAACACATAAAATTCCCACTTTTTTGGCACTTATGTTTCAAATTTCAGACAATTTGGTCAAAAATTGCGAAAATGGCAGCAAAAAGAAATGTTGTCATTTTTTTTGGGACACCCTGTAGCTTTTTGTCCGTTTTGTACGTCTATATGAGCGTTTATAAGCTCGTGGAGCTGTGCAATGGTGAAGGCGTGTGTTACTACAAAGAGATTGCGTGGGTGAACCATCATTGGTTCTTTCAGCAAGTAATGTGGCCCACCTTTTTTCTGGCCAGTACCCTGTTCGTTATCGCCAACCCATTTTTGCTGTGTCTCACGTCTAAAAAGTTACGAACCTGTGTCGCTGAGTGCTTGATGATGTGGAAATAAAGATACTGAAAGAAGTTTGTCGACTAGTCAACACTCAACACAATACACACAAGCGCACACACGATCACAGACGCAACCACTCGAAAACTCAACAATACAAACACTCTCGGAATCACGCATTCTTTCACCACTCCCCTTCACGGATGTCCACTGGGCCTCATCTGTGCCTGACAGCCGGGGAAAACAATCCGAATCGATATGCTCTGCCTCCGCTGACTCGGCGTCTTCGATAAGCTGCTCTGTACCGACACCATGCTGACTCGATCTCCCGCGTGCCACATTTCTGAATGGTGCGGTAACATATCTAAGGAGCCGGCACAGTTGGTGCAGGATTCAAAATAAAAATCGCCTAAATGCGATAACGCAGGCTTTAATTAATTAGAAACTAAAGTAAAAAGTGCTATTTTAAGCAACCAAAAATAGCGCTAAAGAGCTAAAAACTAGCTTGAAATGATCTACTTCTTGTTGTTCTATGTGCTGAAATCTTTGTGCGATTTGGGCTAACAAACGAGAAATAAGAGAGTATTCTAAAAGAGCAGGGGCCATTCCAGGTACAGTATCTTAATAAATACCCATACCGGGTACGAATACCCAAGTATTTAGGAATCAGTTTTTTTGTCCAGCTTAGTGCATTTTTATTGAAAATTCCCTTTTAATCAAAGTGTTTTCTTTGTAATTTTGCATTTCTGGGGCATGTACATATAAACACATTTTATTACGACATCTTTCCAAAATATAGAATTTTTAGGATTTTTAGTAGGGTTCCGACGACATCGATATCGATATTTGGCATCGCTATTTTCGATATGTTTTGTGCGGAAAAGTAGGAGAAAACAAATCTGATACCAAGTTTATTGTTATGGACCAGAAAAAAAACAGTTTTTCCAGGACAACTCAGAAATCGATGGTATAGTCAAATTCTAACAGAGGAATGATAGCTCTCAGAAACATCAATTTCTCGGCATTCGCAGCTTTCAGACAGCAACGCTTAGGTTCTTAAATGTATGCAGCAACACTGAAGAGCTGCTCACTCGGCACACTTGCAGCAGGAGGGCAGAAGCAGACATAGACTAGCATTTCGGCTGAGGGGTGGTAAATTTTCAAATCCTGAGGGGTACCGCCGGCTGATGGGTGGTTGAAAGGATGGTAAGCAAATAAGTCAGATTTTTTACTAAAGTCATGATTTTTTGTCATTAAAATAAGTTAAAATACGCTATTCTGTCTTAGCTCATTATGCCTAGTGAGGGCCGGGGCATCGACCTGAGGGGATCAAACTTTTCACTGAAGGGCTTCAGAAGTGCCACTCTTTTCTGCGATTCTCTACTTAATTGATACCAGATCGCTGATTGCATCAGTGCTTGACTGGTAAGCAGTGAGAGCAGTTTGCTCTTTCAAATTTTCAGATTTTCTCACATAACCATAAATATCGATATCGAATCGGTCGATAATCGATGAAGTAAGGCGATTTGAGGAGAGCACGTAATCTGAGAGGTAGCATAAGCATGCAGTAATTGGTTGTGGATGTGCTGGTGTGTTGGTGTGTAAAACAATGATATGGAGGTCAAAAGCAGTTGTTTGATACCGCATTCGGTCATATTTGTTAGATTTACAATTTGGGTGCGTACGTTTTACAGGATTTATTATTTCGAGACCAAAACAAAAACACGTATCTAACGGATAAAGCTGAATTCCACATTCATTCGGTCGTCGGTGTTAAAAATTGATCAGCTGTCGCGTAGCTAGCTAACGTGACGATAGTTTGTCGACGCGGGGCATACAGTAACCGCTTAAAATAAACCTTTCGTGAACATCAAACAGCAAAAGCTACGGTAGCTGATAATATTTTGTTAGGAAGATCACTACTTGCGCCGATTAGTGTTATCAGTATAGATCATTTTTGGCCATTTTTTGTTTAAAGAGGGCCACCGTCCTCGGTATGGACGAATATTGTCATGTTTATGCTTAATCGATAGCAAATCATCATATTTACCCATACATGTAACAGGTCATCCGCCGAAGGGTGGACGGGGTTGGGGGTCTGCCCGCCCGGGGGGTCTGAGCCGAAATTTTGGGAGAGGGTTGAGCCCTAAAAACTCTGAAAAATCGAAAAAAATCGCAATTTTTTTGCTAAAAATCGCTAATTTGGGCTGAAATACAGATAAAAATAGCTGTTTTGCAGGCGATTTTGGAAATTTTTGTGTCTGAAATTGTAAAATTTGCTGAAAAAATTGCTTGCCAGAAAAATCGGAGGGGGGTCGGGAAAATCGTCTCGGGGGTCCCCATCCGGGGGGTCTGCCCTAAGTCGGTGGGGGGGCAGACCCCCCAGACACCCATGTTACATGTATGTATCTACCCATATGCACTTGGGCAGACAGGCAACAACGAATAGGGGCGACGGGCGCCCCGGGGCGACGGGGCGCCCGACGGGGCGCCCGGGAGCCTTAAACTATTTAACGCACCGCATGTTTTACGAAATGTTCACCGACCGTGCCACTTACTTAAAAACATCTTCCTTCGTTGCATTTCTTCTTTTTTTGAGAGACTAACAAAAAATAAGACAAAGGACTGTGTCTGTGTTTGTTTTCACTTTTCATTTAGTGTCATGGCATCAAAGTTTGTACTCTGTATTCGGAGAGTGAAGGCCAAAGCCTCCATATTTGTTGTTTTCGTTTTTGTTTTCTTATATGTAGGTACATTGTTGTGTACGATTTCTACCTACACTACACGAGCAAGTACTTATACCAGCAGGCTGGCGGCCAATCATATCCGACTTGGGTGTGACTTTGTCCATCAATTCAGGATGCGAGAGTTGGTGCGTACGTAGTTGTTGGAATATTATGGTAACAAAAATCAGTTGCTATCTCTCCAGTCTCATATAAATAGCCATATTGCTAGAATACCAGGACTCGATACCGTACAACAATTGAGATCGCACACACACATGAGCAGCACACAAGGTCGGCACACCCTATCAAGCACATGACTAGGTGTTCCACTGCTAAATTGGCAGCATAGATCTCCGATAGCCTGTTTGGCCTGTGGTGCGAGTGCGACAGGTTTTGCTTCTGGAGCAAAGCTAAGTCTGTAATCTATCTGTACTCCTAGATACTTTTTGCCTCTGTTGTACACAGATATCGAGGCTGCCTGCTAATTGAAATTTCGTATTTTATCGTTTTCATTGGGCCTGCCCTGCATGCAAAGTTTATCAAATGAAGGGCTCAGCCAATCGTCGACTGACTACCACCCCTATATCTGATCGTATCCAGTAGGGTATGTAGCGCTCATCGCTCTATAAACAATTTACAAGGAGGATTTGGTCCCCAGCTCTTGTAACGTAAGTCTAAAACTTGATTCGCTTGTCAGGGAGTCAAGTCAGCACTGATAAACACAGATGCGCACTGCGCCTTGGCCATTAAAAGGCCTCGCTTTCTAAATCGCTCTTTTGGTTACGCTGTCTTTCAATTCCACTGTTGACTTTCGGTTCAGTTGATCTGTCTCCTGACAGACCGGATATTGGCAACCTGGGTAAAGCCAATCTTTATGCACATAAAAGCAAACGCAAAAACAAAAAGTTCTTGAATATTTCCGCTTAGAACCGCTCATAAATGCATTAGTAGAAACGGCGCCCGCAGTACTGGAATTTAGGGGTGCGTCTGGTTCCCGAGCGCCCCGTCGCCCCGGGGCGCCCGTCCGTCGCCCCTATTCGTTGTTGCCGGGCAGTAGGGATGCAAATGGTATAAAAAATACCAAATACTAGATGGTATTTTCTATACCAAATAATACCAAATAATTCCAAATAGTTGATAAACAGGTCGCTAGCTGTTTGTAATGAGCGCAAAATCATACTTTTTGTTTTTTTCAGCAAAAATGTATAAGTTTTGCCTCAGTGGAAGAGTTTTTGTTGCATCTAAAAGAAATCTAGTCATGCCGAGAAAGAAAACGAGCAGAATTTGATGGTTTTTCACTGACTCAGGAAATGGGCAAGCACGTTGTGACGTTTGCGGTCTAGGCTCGGTCTCGATAAAGGGGCCGTCCATAAACGACGTCGTTCCAAAATCCCGATTTTTCGGACCCCACTTCTCCCAAAATCGCCTTGCGTCGTTTCATGGGGGCCCCCTCCCACTTTTTGAGAATTTTCCATGACTGGTTGTTATAAGCTAAACTGGTCAGAATTCTTTGTTGTTTTGTTGCTCAGAAACGGTAAAGAGACGTGTTGTTCTGCGTATCTGCATTGCTAAACTTTTAGTAAATTAGAAATAAAGAGAAAACTCTGAACAGAAGAGCTCTGACATGGTATACAGTCGGAAAATATGCAGAATTTATCGCTTAAAAGCTAACTGTTTAGTTATTTAAACTATTTGGTATTATTTGGTATAAAAAAATACCAAATACCAAATAATACCAAATACCTAGAAAATACCAAATAATACCGAATAATACCAAATAATACCGGATACCATTTGCATCCCTACCGGGCAGACATATCTGTCGGGGGACTAAAAATGCTACGATTGTTTTAGTAAGTGGAGGTCGTGACGCATTTTTCGTCATTTAAAAGGGGGCCACCGTTGTGGGGTTTCGATCCCAATCTTTCTAACTGTGCTAATTCTGTTGTAGCTAGGATAATGGTCTACCGATCCGGCCTTGGGCACAAATGTACGTCCTTCCGTATGAATTTTATAGCAAGTTTTCTTAGTGGGGTTCCGGGGAAAATCGGCCGATAATCGATTAAGTAAAGTAAGGCAGTATCCCGAACCGATCCCTAACATAACTTAATGTTTTTAATCACCATAATTAATTATAAAGGTAAATGTATAGTTTCCGGGCGTAAATTCAGGAACCGATTCCAGATTAAAATAAATATTTTTAATGATCATAACTAACGATGCAACCGTAAACCGGATACCGAACCGAATACCGCATAATTAATTTTTCGGGATACTGGATCCAACTGTGTATGGCCAACAGGTATTCCATCAGGTCTGCCTCTGTGATCGCGCCGTTTGTGACTGTGAAAGAAAGTGCACTCCTGCAGTAGTAGTCGCAGTTCCGGAATGTAGTCGGCCACAGGTTCTCCAGAAAATTGTGATCGCTGCAGAAACTTGAAATAAGCTCTGACCACATTGGCAGGGCGGTGAAACATGCGTCTGGCAGCCGCTAGCAGGTCTGCATAAGAAGTAGCAGGATTGATAAACTCCCTCTGGCTTGCCAACTGTGACAGCGCCGCTGCTCCAATGTACGTAGGACATCAGGAACTCCTTTTCCCGATCATTGAGCTTGTCCTCCACAGGTCTAGTGCATCCACACCACCAACAAAGGTTGTGACTGACTATCCGCTCCCACCAGGGCGGCTCGCCTGGACGTGTCCAATAACGGTCTGGTCCTTGCTGTGCCATCTGTGTAGCCATTGTAGTTGTTCGTTCATATAGAATAGCGATGTCACCCACCGATACAGCACGTGCGACCCTGGTTGGTACCAGTCAGTAACGTCTGCAGGCAGGTGCAGTGTACTCGTCAGCAGCTATGTAGGTGCATCCAAAGCAGGGTTGAAAGACTATTTTTAGCCGAAAATTGAGACTTTTGAGCGTTTTAGTGCCCAATCCCCTCCCTAGAATTTGGGCCGGCGCCAGACCCCAACCACCCATTCCCCTTAAGCGGATGACCTGTTACACATGTATGACTGACCCATATGGAATTTGGAGTTGATAAAGGGTTGGCATAGTATTTCGGCCAAATTAAAGGTACCGAGATGTCAGTGCGTGTGCGGCTGCCGCTGCTGCGTCGGGTGGTGAAGGTGGCGAGCGGGACTGTGATCGGTTCGGCGGTGGGAATCAGTTGGTACTTTCTGCACAAAAACGACTACGACCTCTCCTCTCTGGGAGCCATGCGACTCGGTCGTGCTGCTTACGCTGTAGGTCTTTCTTTCTCTGCCCATCTCTTATCAATTGTCTGAATTGAACAGATTTGTGTCAGTTGCTCAACATTCCACACTCATGACTAACACAAACATGTCAGCACATGCCGATCACAGTTGTTTCTTGTAACAGCGATTTGTGTCGGTCGGTGTTGGCTCCAAGTCCAAATGGTGGGGTTCGAAAGGAATACACCTAAGTAAGAGTTGCAGGCGGTGCGAATATTCGTTGACTACAAATGGGTGATGTACGGTGCTGACAGAGAAGCTGCCGAATACGAAGCCAACATCAAAGAAGCCCATAAACGGAGTGCAGAACGGTTACTAAGACTGGCCTGCGCTAATGGAGGTGTATGGATTAAAGTGTGTTGTGTGACAGTGTTGCTGTCACTTTGAGAGTGTTTATTGTTGCAGGTGGGTCAGCACCTGGGAGCAATGGAGTACATACTTCCTGTCGAGTACACCAGCACCATGTCCGTTCTCCATTCCAGAGCTCCGCAGTCCTCTTATGAAGACATCTGCAGGGTTATTAGGGACGATTTGAAAATTGAGGTAATACCAGCAAACTTGAATAATTAAACCGGTATACATGTAACAGGTCAACCGCCGTAAGCGGCGTTTGAGGATTGACTCTCGTCGGGAGTGAGCCGAAATTCAGTGGGATGGGGCAGAGTACTAGTATTAATCGCTAAAAAGGGTATTCTGGACTAAAAATGACTAGAACGTTCTAACAGGCGCTCAGATACAGCGAAAAATAGCTGTTTTAGAGGAAATTTTAGCAATTTTCGCTCCTGAATTGCGAAAAATTGGCCAAAAAAGTCACGAAGTTATTTCTGGCGTGGTGCCGGGTCTGAGGATTGGCCTTTGCCGGTGGGCGTACCACATACATGTACTCTGAAAAGGCCAAACACCCCACACACACACCTGACCCAAAAATACAAGTACTGGTAGTGGCTCCAGACTAAAAAACTGGCTCAAAAATCACTAATTTTTAGCCTAAAAGTCGCTTGAAAAGCCTTTGGAAACCGAATTTGGCTTTTCCACTCACAGTTGCTAAGGTCAAAAATTTAAAAAATAAACTATTTTTTTAAAGTTTTTTAAGGCTCAAGAAAATTTTAAATCAATATGCAAATTAAAGCAAAAGTGGCAAAATTCACGTCCTACATGCAATTTTTGTAAATTCTTTGGAAGCAGCCAACATTTTATGCAGCAACCTGCATAACACTTCTTTTGCACTGAGCCTAACAAGAGCGACTGCTTAGGAAATCCTTCCTCAGGATTGACCTAGAAGTGCCTCTAAAGACAATTTTCGGTGAAATTATTCAGTTATAGGCAGTGTCCAGCACAGTTGTTAAAGTCAAAAATTTAAAAAAAATGCTTTTTTGAAGGCTCAAAAAATTTGGACTCGTTTAAGACGATTTTCAAAAAAATGTATGAGGTATCCCCTGTTATTGTATGTTAAGGGGTGAAAAATGAACAGAAGTAAGTAGTTTGTTTTTGTTTGTTTGTTTGTAGTTTTTGTGTCGTGGCTGCAACAGAATTTGTGGCATTTGCAGGCGAGTGAGATTTTCTCGGAGTTCGACCGGAACCCAATCGGCGCAGCGTCGTTGGCTCAAGTGCACAAAGCCACTCTTACAGACGGCAGAGTGGCAGCTGTGAAGGTGCAACACCCGAGAGTCAAACCTCACAGCTTGGTCGACATGCAAACTATGGAGGTCCATTATTATTATTCTTATAGGTTCTATCCGACCGCTTATCAGTTATGTTCTCTTTTCAGTTTCTGGTAAATATAGCAGCCTATCTGTTTCCCGAGTTCCGTCTGATGTGGCTGGTGGAGGAGACGAAGCGAAATCTGCCGAGAGAACTCGATTTTCTACACGAAGCAAAGAACCAGGACGCTGTTAGACGCATGTTCGCTCATTTTTCCTGGCTTAAGGCAAGTTGTTCTCAACTCTAAGTTAACCAGAGTTACCCAGCGAAACTGGGAAAACCAATGCCTGCCCCAATTCCAATGGAAAATGAATGAATGAAGATTCATGAAAACCTGGAAAACAGTCCAATATACCGAATACTAGTGCGCACTGTAAAGGTGATCCTTTGAAAAGGTGAACGTAAAGTACAACGAATTTGTGTTCGCTTCTTGTGTTCACATGTATGTAATGAAAGGAAAGTGGTCTTTACTTGTCAGTCTCGTACACAAACAACACATGCACACACGCTCTCAGAGACAACCACACACAAACTGAATACCAAAACACTCCTACAAACAATCACACTCTTCAGTATCTTTTCTGTTGTGCAGCAAGTCTATGTCAAACTGTGTAGATGATATGGGGAAATGAAATGGACATGTTGGTCTGATCATAGGGCCGTACAGCCCCCCCAATATATCGGATCGGATCGGATGTCAAACTGTTGGTGATAACGGTGATAAAAATAATGGTTACTGGTGGAGATCGGTGTCATGCAATTTATAACGGCTCAACTCCTAACTGTGGCCTCACAAAATTTCAGATTCCCGAAGTTTACTGGGACTGGTGTTCCGATCGCGTATTAGTGCAGGAGTTTTGCGAAGGCGGAGAGGTCAATAATTTGGACTATTTTAGAGCCAATCAGATTTCTGGCAGTGATGTGAGTGATTCTGCGTGTAGTCGGATCTTGTTAAACACTGCTTTGTATAGGTCTGCCACAAGTTAGGCCAGCTGTACAGTGAGATGATTTTTGTCAAAGGATACATGCACTGCGACCCTCATCCTGGAAATGTGCTGGTCCGCAAACACCCCACTGAGAAAACGGAAATTGTCTTGTTGGATCATGGGCTCTACCTGGTACCTTTGTTAATTAGAGTCGGTCTACTGTAAATTAGGCACCAAAACCCTTCTAACAGTCACATGGTTGAATTAACAGTTCCTTACTTCAAAATTTGTCTATATTTTTCAAGGGTTAATACAATCAGGCACTTAACGCCGTTTAAGGTACCGGTACCTAAGCTAGTGGCACCAAATCTGGTACCCCCACGTTTGGAGACTGTGGCGGTACCATATAAATGGTACCCATGGCCATGGGTGCCGGTGCCATATATGGTACCACTACCATTATATGGTACGAAATGTGAACGGAGTGGTACCATAGGTACCACCACAGTGGCCGAACGTGGGGGTACCATATGGTGCCACTAGCCTAGGTACCGATACCATAAATGGCGTTAGTGCCTGACTGTAATAGTGCCGTCAATCGGTGAGTCTATTTTTCGCAGTTTCTAGAGCATATATACTCTTTCTGATCTCTATGTGGCATACATGGGCCGGAAAAATTCGGAGGGGGCTCCTCTGGCGATCTCGGGGGGGGGGGGGGGGTCCCGGCAAAAAGTCCAAAAAAACGCCTATTTCGCCTTAAATAAGCGAAAATTTTCTCCCTCCGGGAGGGGGGCCGGTCGAGCAGGGGGTATGGCCGGCCGAGGGGGTGGTATTGGCCTGCGAGGGGAGGGGGTGAACCCCCCTCACCCCGGCGGCTCATGTATGCTATGTGCGGTAGTTGGTTTTAGACTCTGCACGAGAACTTCCGACTGCAGTATGCAAATTTCTGGCTGTGTTTGCTGAGCGGTGACCTTAACGGTATCAAGCACTGGGCGTCTAAAATGAACGTCGGCGATTTGTACGGTCTGTTCGCTTGTATGGTGGCTAAGAGAAGCTGGCAGTCGGTCACCAAAGGCAACATCAGCAAGACAGAGGCCACTGCTGGAGAGGTACCACTGCATAGGAGTAACACATAGCCAAGTCGGCCTAACTTTGTATGCGTCAAAATTTGTTTCCTCTGCAGTTTAATCATGTGTGTGTTGCTGGAGTCTCAGCATACATGTAACAGCTCCGGCCGACCTGGGGGGGGTAGGGTGGTTTCCCTCAGGTCAGGTGTCGAGGGCGGTTTCGCCCAGGGGTGTCCAAAATTTCGAAAGCTCCAAAACACCTGGAAATGCGTTTTTAGCACTTTTTTCAGTAAGAATGAGGACGCTAAAAAATCGATATTTTAAGCTGCCAAATAGCGTTTTGGAGCTAAAAACAAGCAAAAAAGGACCAAAAGGGCTTCTAAAAGCACCGATTTCTCTTAAATATCAACAGTGGAAATGCCGAATTCGGTTTGCAAAGGCTTTTCAAGCGAATTTTAGGCTAAAAATTAGTGATTTCTGAGCCAGTTTGTTACTACTGGGAGCCGCTACTAGTATTTGTATTTTTGGGTCAGGGGCATACATGTAACAGCTCCGGGCCGACCTGGGGGAGGGGGTAGGGGGGGTTCGCCCAGAGGGGGTCCCAAATTTCAAAAAGCTCCAAAACGCCTGGAAAAGCGTTTTTAGCATGTTTTTTCCCGTAAGGACGCTAAAAATCGATATTTTAAGCTGCCAAATAGCGTTTGCGAGCTAAAAACAAGCGAAAAATGACAAAAAGGGCTTGCAAAAACACCGATTTCTCTTAAATATCAGTAGTGGAAACGCCAAATTCGGTTTTCAAAGTCTTTTCAAGCGAATTTTAGGCTAAAAATTAGTCATTTCTGAGCCAGTTTGTTACTGCTGGGAGCCGCTACTAGTATTTGTATTTTTGGGTGGGGGTCCCTTAACTTGTCTCGGGGGTGAGGGGGTTTGGCCTTTCCAGCAGGGGGGTAACCCCCCTAGTACATGTATGAGTCTCAGTATAGGCGAACGAAAAGGTAGGTAGGGCTGGCCTAAAGGCGATTTTATACTTTTGCCACCTGGGTGGCATGGCACTTTCTAGATGGCTTCCTCCAACCATTCAATTTAGACTTTGGTGGTAGAGTTGTAAGAAGTTATTTTTGAAGGCCGAAAAAAGCTTTTTTGTGAAAATCTTTCATTTCGAAAAAATCTTGTACCGTGTAATCGTAGGAGATGCAAGGATGCATCAGAAGCAACTTTAAATACAAAAGCTGATAGTTTGGTTCAAAGATATAATGTTACAGCCTGAGAATCGATATTCTACCTGCAGCATTGCTCACATTGGCTGCTGCCCTTTAAAACCTATTTAGGTTTAGAACAGACATGAAATTGATAGAACTACACTGCACATGTATATCGAGGTTAAATTTAGGAATTTCCACACAAAACTTCCATACGTTGAATATACTGAAGGAAATGGGAGGTTTTATCCACTAGTAAAACACAACGCACACACACAACACAATCACACTAAGCAACTACACAACTGGAATACACTCAAACAATCACACAAAACACTCAATCTCTTCATCACTCCCCTTTGGACGAGTGTCGACTGGCCGCCGCTGTGCCTGACAATCGGGAAATGAACGAACTGTGAGAACTGCTTGCTTTGCCTCTGTTGACTCGGAATCTGCAGTAAGTAGCTCTGCACTGATACCGTGCTGGTTCGATCTCTTGCGTGCCACTTTCCTGCCTTTCTGCGCCTTGGCGTTCATCTGACATCTTGTAACCGATCGTCCACGTGTGCCCCAATAAGCGCGCCTTTAACCGAAACAATCTCTTTCTCTTCTTTTTCTTCATCATCTTTCTCCTCCCTATTCCTCTCTTCATCCTTCTCATTTTTCTTCACTTCATCCTTGTCCTGCTCATCCACACTTTTCTCGTTACTTTCGCCTTCTCCTTGTCTTTCTCCTCGACTTCCTTCACTACTTCTTACACCTTTGACGGGAGTTTTGCTGAACTGAGACTGGTATCTGTCAAGCACACGGTTAAGACATTTGTTGAAATCGATCCACCACGTACGTAGGAACCCAGTCCGACCACTCAGGAATCAACATCCAATGTCTGTTCTTGTTCCTTCTTACCGCCTCAGTCGTTCTAAAGCCTCTTTCTTGTGCAGCATAGGTGCAGTTTGGAATGTTTTGTTGGAAAGACATGTTGCCTTGTCTCTTTTAGAGTTTCGTCGTTTTCTACGATCTGTTGAGTTTGCCGACTTTGTTGTTTTACTTGACATTCTGATGGTTTGATTTTAGTGTAATCTGTAATGCGGCTCAAGTGCGTTTCTAGTCAAAGGGCCTATCCTGCAATAGCAGTTTTACCGTCCTGTTCGTATGAATAAACGTTTTCAATACAATACAATACCACTCTCTGTCACGCTGACGTTGTTCTTCATCCCAACGGAGACGTTCCTCATACAGCCGCTGTCGTTCGAGACGTGCTTCATGCAGCCGCTCGCGATCACGCTGGCGCTGTTCTGTCTGCCACTCTTGGTAACGCTGCTGTTGGTCGAGCTCCCATCGCCGATACTGCTCGCGATCACGCTGGTTTTGTTCTTGTAGAAGTCGGTGGCAGTCATGAAATGTAGTGGACATGTGAGCATCAACTGGTGGCCACATCTGTGCCTGATGATCACGAAACCAAAGAATGCTTGTACTTGTAGGGAGCAAAGGCAGTAGAACTTGAATGAAGGCAGGCTGACAGGCTCCCGGGTCTGTTCGGCACCAAATGAAGGAAATGGGAGGTTTTATCCACTAGTAAAACACAACGCACACACACAACACAATCACACTAAGCAACTACACAACTGGAATACACTCAAACAATCACACAAAACACTCAATCTCTTCAATACATACTAATTTTTTTTTAAATGAGCCTCCAAAAAAGTTTTTTTTATAAAAATAGTATAGCCTGGCAGGCAAGGCAACACTAGGGGGTCGGAAAAATCGTCTCGGGGGTTTGTAGCGATTTAGGAAGTGCCACTGCCACCAGGTGGCAGAAGTATGAATCGGCCTAAGGGGTGACTGGAAAGCATGAAGAGCTTGACTGTTTTCAGCTAGCCGAAATCCAGGCCTACGTCGGTTCTCTGCTACCTCAGATATCGGACGTTCTAGAGAGAGTGCCGCGTCCATTAATTCTGATTCTAAAGACCAATGACTTATTGCGCTCGATAGAGTTTCGTCTGGGGACGCAGGCCAATGCCTACAGTTTCACCGAGATGTCGCGGTTCTGTGTGCGAGCGGTGAGAGATCAGTCTTACAGAGAGTGCAGGAGCACCCTGTGTCGTTGGAAAGTCAGGTTGCTGGCCTGGACTGCTTTGTTGAGGATTTACTTGTATGAGAGACTCACTGAACTGTTAGCACTGTTTGGCTTGGCTGCCGCTGTTTGAGCGTTGTTTTGATTGAGGTGCCGCGACCAAAGTTCTTTCTGCTGTGATTCTGTGGTGCATTATTTGTTTGCTCAGTGATGATTAGTTAGTTTGAATTAAAAAGAGTAGTACTGTAGAAGTCTGGTGGTGGCTTCTTTGTGCTCTACTCAAACATCTGTGTGCAGTTAGAGGTGGGAACGAAAATTATTCAATTTACGTGCCCATCTCTATGAGCACTGATTACAGTATCACTGGCGTCACTGGTTGATCAGTTTAAATTAGAGATTAATAGAAATCTGGTGGTGGTTTCTTGTACTGTACTCAAACATCTATGCATAGCTATAGCTTGGAAATCGAACTTCAGGTACAGGGTGTCCAAAAGATAACGTTTCTATTCGCTGTCGTTTCAGTGAATGTTGCCGAAATAAGCTGAAAGTAGTATGTGCTCGAGCCGAAAGCCCCGCCTTTTTTGTAAAAAAATCAGCTGCGTTCAAATGAGTGAAGTTAGGACAATTTTTGGGTTATTCTTACTTTTCAATACTCAGAATCAGTTTTTATTTGTACAAAATTTTCCTTATTGTTTTAAGTAAACCAGTCAGAAAATTTATTAATTATCAAAAGTATCAGTGAAAAGTACCATTAACACATTACATTTGTCATGATCTGTATTGAAAACGCCAGAAAATACACTCAGGCTCTTACTGTACTGGTTTATCATTTTTTAAATTCGTCCACTTAGCAGCAGAGCCTGGCCCGTCTCTAGAACTCAATGAACACGGAAAAACAAGGAAGGGCGAAGAAAGAAAGGTTTTTTGCTTAAATAACTCTGTTACTTTTCGTTCGCTGTTGCACAATAAGCAGAGGTGTAAGACAAGTAAGGTTAATGCATTCAATTGATCTTGTCCTTGTACAACGCAGCGAATCGATTGATAGCTTCATGCACTCTCAACTTCAAGTAACGTCTAGCCGGTTTTTCTATCTCCTTATCGTGCCGGGCATCGTGAGATGGAACCGGGAACGATAGGCAGTTGTACACCATGTTGATGATCTCTTCAATTATCTCTGCGGCCACTCTGCACCAGCCCACACCTTCATCCTCTCTGTCGAAGAAGATATCGATTAAATTTCTCTGTTTTCCTAGCAGAAGTGATTGCAGCTGGTTCTGGGCTTTGCGGTTCATTCGGAATTTCTCTGCTAACAGTGTCTGGTATTCAAGGAATTCTCCGATGCGTAGGTTCTCCAAGTAGCTGCTTCCAGATGTTTCTGTTCCAAAGATTATATCAAGATTTTTCACCCAGAGTTGTTCTCTCTGCCAGTGACTTTCGTTTTGCCCAGGATCCTGCTTGACCATTTGATCATAGAAACTAGGACCTGACTGACCCTGCTCATTTGGAACCTGTGAATGCAGATTCGCAAACATCAGAAAGATATTTTTGGTAGCTACCGCAGTGTTTCTAGAGGTCGTGGCCTGTATTGAAATGTTGGAGACATCATTTTCAGCAGTTGCAGAAGAACCCTTTGCACTTTCAAAACGGCACTCTTCTTCCAACGTTTTCGTCATTTGCTCAAGTCTTTGCTTCATTGTTAAAAGGTCTGATTCAAATCTTTCTACGCGTCTTTTAGTTTGCTGACATCGACATTGACAAGGAGATTTGCATTGGATAGAGGTCAGGAAAAAGACAAGCAGAAATACTGAGATTGTTTTCAGATGCATAGCCTATCGATATTACAGACAGGAAACATGCAAAATGGGGTACGCTTCACACCCAACATGGGGTTTATATTGCATGGCTATGAATTTCAATTAGGCTTCTACGAATAATGTAATGTATGAAAAGCATCGATAATTTCATAGCAAATTCGGCGAATTTGGCTCTAGATGTTTGATTAGCAAATTTATGTAACAACAACTCAGATTTTCACAACCCTTAAAGCTTTTGCATTTGATAAATAGTTTCTCGAAGTTAAGCTGTTGAAAATTCTCAGACATTATTTAAAATTGCAGTGGGAAACTCAGCAATGCAGGGTATAAATCGTTCGAATCTTCGAGTCTTTTATAAAAGTTCCAGTAGTGTTATCCAAAACCGTCAAAACTACATTGTAATATGAAGACAATTTTGGTTATCTTGTTGGCTATCCAATTTGTCTTAACACAAGAAGACACAATTCAGAAAATCGCCCGATATCAGGTAAGTTATTACAACAGCAAAACGCTGCATGTATTAACCCCACTTAGGCCAAGATAGATGCGCTGGAAATCAAGGAAGAAGAACTGGAGAAGAAGCTAAATTCAGCCGAAGATCTACAAACACTGTACGAATTCATGATAGTTAATCCACGAGACCTGCTCGACAGTGAATGGAAAGGAATCGGTGAACGTTTCTTGGGGCTCCACTCGACAGATCAAGCCGAAAAGCAGGTTCCAGCTTGCTGCACAAGTTGCCAAGACACGAAGTCGACGGCCTAATCGACAAATGGGGTGAACAGTATGACATCCCAGCCTCAGACATAGAGATTCTGAAGAAGAAAGCCCAAGTTCAAGAGAAAGCTCTGGTTGACCAAATCCGCGGAGAAAGGCTAATTTATAAAAGAGGAAACGATTCTACAGTTTCAAGCGGGAAAATGGTGCTGCGAGACAGGAACGATGGCTTCGTGGACCTCTGCTTTGCTGTGGACACGTTCAGTTTCAAGTTCAGTGTGGTGAAAACGGAGATCGCAACAGAATTGACAAGATGCGGCTCATTTGTCTGCTGGAGTGTCTCTTCCAAAACCGGTTCATGGGTAGACATCGACACCTCCGATCCGGCCTTGACTACAGCAGATCTGAAGGATCTGGCCGACTGGATGGACCATCAAGTCAGTGACCGATTCAGGAGTCAGTACGAACCGGTCATGCGCATCGAACTGAGACAAATCGGTCGCCTCAAACGTCGCTTGGACAGAATTAGAAGAAGAATTGAAAGATATGAGAGATGTATTCAAAGACTGGAAGACTGGGGTGGCAGTTCATCTTAGAAAGGATAATATGAATTTTGTAATGGACATACATACTGTAATAAAAACACAGCTGAAACTGGAATACGCATAAATAGTACTGCAAATTATCACAGAATCAGAAAGTACTGTTTGGTTTCTGGCTTCTGCTATGTACTGCCCCATCAGTCATGTAAGCACAGTTTCTCCAGTTCTTTGTAATACTGTGCTTCTTGAACTCCTTCCCAGTTGGCATTTGCAAGGGGTAGAAAATACCTGAAACTTTCACCACACAGGAGCAAACCATCCTGTTCATGTAACTCAAGCACTTTTCCATTATTTCCTCATGTATATTTTGCTCTTTGCTGGTCAGGTCTGTCCAGCTGGCGTCAAGATTTTGGTCTAGAATGGCCAAACTATTTATCCCAGCCAGACACGTGTGCACTCCAGGAAAGTTGATGCTGTAGTGATTAGCTAATCGGGCTATGCTGACTTGACTGGCCTGTCAATCACACTGCTATACTCTTCTTTACGTATATAATTTTACACTCATCTGCTCACCTGCGCGTACTGCGCAGCATCTCGGCATGTTTTTTTGATATTTTCTGTGGCAGAAATCCACGACTGTGGTCCTTGAGGGGTCAGAAGGCCCATTCCAGTAGGTGACGCGTTGATTATGCCAAGTCCATATTTCTGCAACAGAATATGCATTTCACCGGTCAGACAGACGATACAAACCTAAACACACGCACTTCAAAGAGTGGCAAGAAATGCCTGAGTGAACTGTCCTGCATTGTAGCACGGCAGTAGGTGAGCACCGTGTCGATATGCACTGTACTTTTCTCTACAGTTTCACTGAAATTTAAACAAATCATTCAATCTGTTCGGTTCAGTCTACACTGACCGATTTACTCACGCAAGCTTCGATAAAGGATAACCAGTAATTCCGATATATCTGCATTTTCCCGACCTTCTTGCTTTTTCTAAAGCTGGTAATGTTTCAGTGACAATCATATCAACAGAAGGCGCGAACTCCAAGTCGTGCACCTAAATTGTAAATGTATTATAACAAAATTACCGGGTTTTCCGAAAATAAGCCTCTCAAAAAATAAGCCTTATTATAGGTTGATCTATCCGTAAATAAGCCCATGGGTTTATTTTTGGTTGCAACGTTTTGCGTATCTAGAGACGTAAATTGGCAGTTCTGGCGTGTGAAATGCGCAAAACAAGCAAACATTAGGAAAAACAAGATAAATTGAATTGTGGTTTAAATCGAAACAGTGAATGCAAAACGCAATGCTATTTGCATGACCACAATTCATTCACAAATAGCAGTGAACAATTGTATTTACCTCCGTCGTTCTATTGCATTCGACTGACAAAGGCTTAAAAATGTTAAAAAAAGTTTCCTTGAATAAGCTCATGGGCTTATTTTCGGTTTCACGAGGAGGGCCAAAAAGTGCCAAAACGTAAAACAAGCCCATGGGCTTATTTACGGAAAACTCTATACCAAGACAAAAAGAAACTGCAACCTGCACAACATCCACACAACAAAGTCCAAGTCTTTTCAGGCTGTCATCCAGACTATCCAGAACGGTTTCAGCGCGAAAATCGAACATTTTATCGGCAGCTTGTTCATAGCGACCCACCTTTGTGGCTATGTAATACGCACGTCTAGGTAGACGTCGAAGAGCCTAATATTAAGCGTATTTTATGCAAAAGTTAAATTTTCAACAACCTTGCCAATTTCGATTTCAGATTTTCCCTGTCCATACCAATAGGCAGTGTCTATATAATTGACTCCATTTCTGAGTGCGCTTTCGATTATTTTTGCTGGTGACTCGCTATTCCCATAGACACCACCAAAAGCCGCTCCACCTGTTAAATTAGTTTTGTAAAAAGCAAGACAGTTTTTAATTTAACTTGAACTTCATTTTTGTCGCCCCAGAAACAAAACATGTTACCAATACAACCGCGTAGAAAGAGTATTAGAAGACAACAGGATGCACTCAACTGTTTTTCGCTTTATGTGGAACATTTTACAGAGTAGCCGCTTGCACAAAAATTTACGCAGCCTTCGGCCAAAATGATGATCTGCGCAAGATCAGTAAATAATGATTTTGCCCAATGCAAGCAAACCCTTCCACAGATTCGTATACTGTAGTACGTATGTATGTTGGATAGCCTGTACTGTAGTACGTAAGCATGTATTTTGAATAGGTTTGGTTTCAAGGCATAAAATTCCGAATTTACATAAAAAATAGAAACTGTCATTTTATGCTGAAACAATTTCAAAATGCCTACCGAGACTGAGTTTAGACACAGTCATGTCTGTTTTCCCCAACCGACAGTATTTGGTCTTTTTCAGACTGGAGCGGTTGTGAAAGCCCTAGAATAAAAAGTTTCATCTAGAACTGATGAAAAACATGTAAATCAGCAAATATTAGTACTTACCTTAACAGCAGTTGGAGGCGGTTGCCATTTCGAATCCTCTTTTTGACCTAGTTTGCGCTCAGAATCCATTTGTAATAAAACTTTTCTGTGCTAAACCAATGAGGTTAAGTGAGGATGGCGATCCTACAGTATCGTGTTGTATTGCTATGGCAGCATACTCCAGGCCATTTCTAATTTCGACGCCTGCCTGAGTGTCTTATTAGCGGCTGGCGCGCTCTGTTCAATTCAAACGAATAGTACAGTCAGTCAGGGAAATACCGACATATACAGTACATGGCATCGGTAATCATAAAGTATATGGTAGCGATACCATACATGGTACCCTTCGACCGAGACCTCAGGTGATACCGTATGGTACCGGCACCATACCATGTATGCTACCAATCAGGATAAATGCTAGCCCATATGTTGTATCACCTGATGCTTTGACCGAATGGATACCATTATATGCTAACACCTGAGGTGAGGTCTCAATCGATCCACATATGGTACCGCTTGAAGATGAACCGGTACCAGATTTGGTATCGCTACCATATACGTATACCAATACCATGTATGTTGATATTTCCCGGACTGTAGTAGTACTGTATCTGCTAGTTTATTATAGTCAGACCTTACCAAAGAGAAATGTACACTGTACGCTTTATCACACATTCACATGCAGTACAAATGTTTACGAATTGATGGCATCGTCTGTGCTAAAGCGTAGGTAAAGGATGCGAAATTGGCAGAAATCAAACGTGGTGGTCTGTTCGATGTCGAACAAAAATTGAACAAAAACGGCAGCCGTTGTGCTGATTGAAGTAAATATTCATTTATACAACGTGACGCTTTTGTCGGGGAACCGAAGTCGTAGTCTCCGAGCAGGCCTAGCGGGCATTTTGCAACCTTCTGTTTATGTGCTCTTCTTTCACTGCCCAGCCGCCAGCTTCCATCATGCTGGACAATAAGAATCCATCGCCCAGTTCGCTCCGGCCGCGGTAACAGCAATGACCGGCTTTCGTTCGGTGCTCTGGGTTTGACTACTGTACTTCCAATCGAATCACTTAGACCGGTTTCAAACCAACAACCATAGTGCAAGCAAAACCACATCTGTCCTACCACATGACATTATTTATTTATTTATTTATTTATTTATTTATTTATTTATTTATTTATTTATTTATTTATTTATTTATTTATTTATTTATTTATTTATTTATTTATTTATTTATTTATTTATTTATTTAATTGACTGTACGTAATCTTTGCAACTCTGTGTAATAGCGCTCTTCCTGAACCCCTTCCCAGTTGGCATTTTCAAGTGGTGCAAAGAATCTGAAAGTTTACAATTTATGTAAGCAAAACTTAACTCTATAAAGCAGCACTTTTCCATTATTTCCCGATGTATTCTCTGCTCTTTCTCTGTCAGATCAGTCCAACTGGCTTCCAGATTTTCATTCAGAACTGCCAAACTGTGCACTCCAGCCAGACAAGTATGTACGCCAGGAAAGTTCATGCTGTAGTGGTTAGCTAGTCGCGAAATACTGACCTCGTTTGTCTGCAAACCTTGATAGATTTGCTAAATTGGTAAAACCGATTTTTAATGTCCTCTTTCTATTTTCTTCTACTCTATTAGTTTTTTCAGGTTTGCTAAAATTCATACCTGAGCATGCAGCACAGCCTCCTGACATGCTTTCGTTATTGTTTCCGTAGCCCACATCCACGGCTGGGGTCCCTGAGGGGTCAAAAGGCCCAAGCCAGTCGGAGAAGCATTGATCACTCCAACGCCATGTTTCTGCAGATTTATTGACAACACAATGTAGTAGTTGTTATATTAGCCATTTATACGAACAAAAACAGTTTTTTGTTCGCCTACAAGTACTATGTAAGACTCTACATAGTAAATGTACGCACAGTAGTTGTGTTCGTCTGGGGCTGAAGAACACAAAAAACGAGACCACATGGTGAATAGATGCTGAGAGAAGAGAACACACGAAAGAGGCGAACAGATTCCCTGTACGTACTTGAACATTTTGTTCTTTATGTTCGTCAGTGTTCGCTCTT
>JASANB010005077.1:0-76857 GCA_030248155.1 Sabatieria punctata | reverse complement strand
AAAAGGTAGGGAGTAAAACAGATTTGTACCAGCAGCTCTGCCAGGCCTAAGGGTTAGGCAGCGGTCTGGCTCCAGTTTGCGCTTTGTCGTGGTTGTACCGGGGATTTCCGCTTAAGACCATCATATTAGAAGACCATGGTCTAATAATTGGGTTTTGTTTCCAGTTATAAGACCATGGTCTTTTAATAGGTGGTCAGAAAACTGTTGTTTACTGACACCCATCTTCCAGTTAAAAGACTGTGGTCTTATCATGCAAAAATTTGCCAATTTTACCACAGTAAATTTTTGTAAAGTGAATAAAAGCTGTTTATCGTTAGAAAACAACGGTAGAACTACATACAGTAATATAGGCAAAACTGGAACAACTACCCAAAAATCCGTTTTTTGCGATGAAATAAGATTATCGAGTAGAAGACCATATGAGTGGAAAATCTGGCATGAAGCAGAGCAATACAACGCGCTAGTTCTTTATGTTTCTGATTCTGTGTGCTCCGATGTGCCATCTGACGCATAATCAGAAACGCGAAAGCAATTTGTGCATATATGTATGTTACGCTTGTAATATCATACATGTAACAGGTCATCCGCCGAAGGGGAGGGGGTTGAGGGGGCCTGGCCTGGCGCCGGCCGGGGGTCTTAGCCCAAATTTTCGGAGTGGGGTTGGGCACTAAAAACGCTCAAAAACCGAAAAAATCGCAATTTTTAGGCTAAAAATCGTCAAAAATCGCTAATTCGGGCTGAAATACAGCTAAAAAGTGCTGTTTTGCGGGTGATTTTGAGAATTTTTGCGTCTGGAATTCCAAAAAATTGCAAAAATTTACTTAGAAAATTACTTGCCAGAAAATCGGACGCGGGTCGTAAAAATCGTCTCGGGAAGCGGGGGTTTTCCATTTTTTATTCTAATCGAGAATGTACGGTACATAGAGTACGTATTATTTACCATGTAGATACTGTACGCTGTTTTACACTCTGTATATTGGGATTAACGAGCAATTGTAATACCCGGACCAAATGTGCCAGAGCCGGACAAAATATAGGCGTGACACCGGCGTGCGCAAACCAAACACAAGATCGATTGATTTTATACCGGGCGAGGATTAGAAGGGGGTTTGGCCTTTCTAGCTAGGATAACCCCCAAAAATACATGCATCATTCTGTATCACTGGAATTGTAAAACCTATGTACGTGCTGTACGCAGCAGAAAGGCCCGGTGTCACTATCGCGACAGGAACATGTACAGCTTGCTTACATACAAACGCTACATTCTACAGCAAACCTAGATATTTATTCCGCTTTCTATTGTACCCTCTATCACGTACAATGCTACAATTTCTTTCCCTCTTTAGTCGGACTGCTAGAACGGATCTCTTTCTTCCAGAGTTGTTTGCTCGGACGACCAACTTTGTCGATGAGCTTGCGGTAGAGATTATTTAGACGGTTTTCCTCTCTGGCCATAACATAGAACAGCACCAACTGGCGCACCATTTCTGGCGGTGGCAGCTTTCCTTTCTCCTTCACCCATTGCTATAACAGGGCAAATCGTGCTCTCTCTCTCTCTCTCTCTCTCTCTCTCTCTCTCTCTCTCTCTCTCTCTCTCTCTCTCTCTCTCTCTCTCTCTCTCTCTCTCTCTCTCTCTCTCTCTCTCTCTCTCTCTCTCTCTCTCTCTCTCTCTCTCTCTCTCTCTCTCTCTCTCTCTCTCTCTCTCTCTCTCTCTCTCTCTCTCTCCCTCTCTCTCTCACTCTCTCACTCTCTCTCTCGCTCTCTCTCTCTCTCTCTCTCTCTCTCTCTCTCTCTCTCTCTCTCTCTCTCTCTCTCTCTCTCTCTCTCTCTCTCTCTCTCTCTCTCTCTCTCTCTCATACATACATAAAATAAAGGTCTTTTTATAAAGTTCTTTTTCCATCTAGCATTTCCATTCAGTTTCAGCTAAATAGACATTTTTTACATGCCAACCTGCAACATGGTGTAGAGGTCCGAGAATTCGTCCGGTGTCAGCTTGATTTGGTTACCAGCAGCTGGCCCGACCATTATCGACAAGAGCAAAATCAACTGACATGCAACAACGAATCGAGCGCCCATGGAGCCTGGTTAGCTTGAAACTAACAGCTTTTCTGAAGTGATTTTCAGTGTTAAAATTTAGCCAAATAATACCTCAACAAATTAACTGTTTGATGCAGTCAGATCAGTAAATTACTTTACAGTTAATTGATTGGTTACGTTTAGCGCTTGATTATCGGTGGTTGGAACAAGCTGAAGAAGGGGTCACGCAACCACTACTTACACTGAGAGGGTCGCTGCGTGACCTTACTGATTGGCGCGGAAGAAGCAAGAACAGTAACATGGCAGGACAAGTACAAACAACTATACAGTCTGCTTGATTCGGTCAAAAATCGAAATCGCACAGTATACCGCCTGAGCTGCTAAACAACGTTGTTCCAGTAATAATAAGCTAAGAGCCGAGCTGATGAGCTGACTCTAACATAAGTGTAAAAGTTGGTAAAAGTAAGAGACGTCTAAAAGACAATTGAATGAAAGGTGAAAAAGTAAGGCATGTGCAATGGCGAAAAGGCATTCTGAGCCAAAAAATTCTGAGTCTGTTTGAGTAGAGGATTTAGTACTTGGACTTTAGGGTCAGCGTCCTTAGAAAACCGTCTCAGCTCAGAAGTAGTGATGTAAAGGAGACAGAAATACCGAGGTCTCGTTATATTACTAGTCAGGACTGAGGAGTACGAGGCAAAATGGTTGACTTTTCTAGCTATCGGTAAAGCCCCCAGTGCATGTACGATATATGGGTATATCACAGTCAGGCACTTAACGCCGTTTATGGTACCGACACCATTAAGGTGCCGGTACCATATATGGTACCCTAACGTTCGGGGTCTGTGGTGGTACTATATATGGTACCGGTACCATATATGGTGACGGTATCATATAAGGTGCCGGTACCATATATGGTACCCCCACCTTCGCGTTGTTACCGGTACCATATATCGTACCACTCTGTTCAGATTTCGTACCATATATGGTACCGGCACCTTATATGGTGTTGGTACCATAAACGGCGTTAAGTGCCTGACTGTATCAGAACGCTGAACAGACAGTGTCTCGAAGGAAAGGAGTCAGTTAGGTTTAGCGCTTGATTATCGGTGGTTGGAACAAGCTGAAGAAGCGATCACGCAACCACTACTTACACTGAGAGGGTCGGTGCGTGACCTAACTGATTGGCGCAGAAGAAGGAAAAACACGGCAAGGCAAGTACAAACAACTATACAGTCCGCTTGGTTCGGTCAGAAATCGAAATCGCACAGTATACGGCCTGAGCTGCTAAACAACGATCTTCCACATGCGAATGCGGGACAGAAGACGGGTGGAAATCTTAGCCTCAGCTAAGAAAGGAACGAGTGGAGTGTATTAGCCAAATTTTAAGAACCGACAGAATCCAAAGAAATGACCAAAGATACACAAATATTGTCTTAATTAGTCTCATTTCTCTCGCTGGCTGTGCGTGGATGCAAATCCGTTTTTCGTGTCGTGTCTATATTTCACCTTTTTCTTCGGATCAATCGACTAGCGGTTTTTCGTTGAATTATCAGAAACATCTGTATCCGCAATTTATCATAAACGGAAATGACAGTTTTAACTAGGTAGGTATATTAGTAAATTGTTCTTCACAATAGATTGACAATCAGAAAGCAGGCTAAGAACATTTGTCAAGAGACATACAGTACGAAATGAATAGCAGCAAGCGAGGCGAAAACAGTGAGAGAAGTGAAGTGAGTTCTGGGTAACCAAAGCTCTCTTGAAAGGCACACCAATACCGACACCTGATTTTTTAAAGTTGCCGCCAGTATTGAGCTATCGTCTGCATTATCTTTTGCAAAGTGCACCTGCTGTCCAATCCAAACATACTGTATGCACATAGTCCGCTTTTGGGTTAGATGGACGCGCATCTACTTATTTTACAATATAACGGCTGTTGTGTGTCCGTTTTTAGCGATTTTATGCTATTGTACGTAGGGTCGGTCTAACTAACTGTGTAACATTGCGCGAAGGTAAGCACTTCCGTTCCCAATCTAGTGTGTTTATCCGCCGAAGGCAGGCATTGTCCTATCCTATGGGGGCGTGCAACAATTACGTAATTGTGTTTAGCCCATTTTCGACCCCCCCTGCCCCTGATAAAATCGCTCGTAATAATTTCCTGATCCCCTCCCTTAATTTCTAATAATTTTGGCTACTATCTCCTCCACATTTCAATTGTTTGAAGTTGGTGCCGAAATATTTTAAGCTCATTTCCTTGTAAAACGTCATCTCAAAGGAGTCAAAGCTGGTGTCATTTAGCATTTAAAAGATTGGAAAGCCCTGACTTAAACGGTAGCTGCCTTCTCTAATCTAAACGTTCATCTAAGTGAAATCGAGAAAAATGTAAGCCAATGGCTTGAAATCGAGACTACATGTACTGTACGTTAAAACAATTAAAATTATGGCCATTTCAGTAATTTCTGCACTTTAAAATAATAACGTAATCAAGTCGCCAACCCCGCCGGCACAGTTGGTGTAGTGGTTAAGGCCGCACAGCTGCTGGGCGTGACGTCGTGCACTCATCCTCTCGGCGCGGCAAGAAACTTGGCGCAAAGAGTTGGTCTTCGGCACAAAGCTCCACCCAGGCCACCGAAAACTGGTGACAGCGAGTTGGTAAAATGGGAACCGACTGGATTTGCTGTTGCACCGAAGCCGCTCCAAAGCATGCCACGTTGGAGAAGATCAACCAACCACGTCAGGAGTCGTCCATGGAAACCGACTAGGCCTGGGGCCTCTCTCACACCAGGGGCGGACGATGGGAGCCGACTTCACCATGACGTCAACGCGCCAGGCACTCTCTTAGTACCTGACGCCCAACAGCATGGCTAGAGTGGCTGGCAGGGATAGAAGGGAAACGTCCGAGATGACGAACCCGGGGTCGCGAAATGGACCGCATAGGTCTGATCGTAGGGCCGTAAGGCCCCCGCACATCGGATCGAATCGGTCGCCAAACCCTTCCCACCATAACGATTAGTAATCATTTGGCGGACAGCCCTGCTCCTCATGTCATTACGTAATTTTGGACGCCTCCTAGGCTAAGAAGACAACAGAATGTCGGTGTCAACGCATCTCTGGTACGACAAGCACGGCCAGGACCGGGTGCGCGCGTTCCACTGCCAACTGAAAGTGCCCGAGGGCAACGACCCCGTCAGCAGCTTCTTCATGGCCTGCGGCTTCTCCCGCGGCTACCTTGGGATGCAGGTCAACTCTAGCAGCGAACGCAGAATTCTCTTCTCCGTTTGGGACGACGGAAAAGGAAGCCCCGTTCAAACACTCAGCGCTCACCCCGATGCCATCGTTGAGCCGTTTCGCGGCGAAGGGGAAGGTAGGCTTACATTTATACATGCAACCCCCATCCGTCCTCCCCGAGACGATTTTCTGACAAGTAATTTTTAGCATTAGCTTTAGAATTTCAGACAATAAAGTTCGCTGTAAAACTGTATTTTTAGCTGTATTTGAGCCCAAATTAGCGATTTTTAGCCTTTTTAGTACCTAACCTCGCCCCTACAATTTGGGCTCAGACCCCCTGCCGGCGGATGACCTGTCACATGAATGCTTACATGTCTTCCGTCGGAAGTGTCTAAGCCCGACCGGTGAAGTAAGAAGCGGAAGCAAAAAAGTGACCTAAATGCAATGCCAGTCGCCCCGATTACTACAGACAGTGCTACTATGTACAATGTACATAGATTTTACATTTTTGAACATCGCCGCCCATTCACTGGCTACTTTTTTGTAGGAATGCACGCTTTTCTTCGCTACGCGTGGAAACCGGAGACTGTTTACAAGTTCCAAGTGACAGCCGAACCGGAAGAGAACAGCACCGTCTACAGCGGGCACTTTAGAGCCGAAACCGACCAGTCCTGGCTAGAAATTGCTTCGTTCCGCGCTCCCTCAGACGGCGGTTTTTTATCAGGACTCTATTCGTTTCTGGAGAACTTCGGTCACAGTCTAGAAGAGACGAAGAAATGCTGGTACGGCAAACAATTCGTCGTTTCGGACAGCTCCAAGGGAGAGTGGATCAAAGTTAAGCGGTGTAGCTGCAGCCACACAGAACCGCTAGAAGAGTCGGTGTTCCTGTTCGGAGTGGATAGTGATCAGGGATTTTTTATGCAAATCGATGGACCCAAGACCGGACATCCCGAAGAGTGCTCCAATCCCGGAACTCTCTGTCTAGCTGTTTAGTCCATTCTTTACTCTCTTCTAATACAGTCAGGCACTTAACGCCGTTCATGGTGCTAGTGTTGTTAGGCTGTTTTTTAAAAAAAAAGGCTTTAAAAAAGCTTTTTTTGAAGGCCCATTTCGAAAATTTTTTATTTTATTCACAGTATGGAAATTTTGGGGGAAAATCGCTGAATTTAGCCTCAGATATACATTAGCAGTGCAGTTCTATCAATTTCTTGCCTATTCTAAGCCTAAAAATAGGTTTTGAAGGGCAGCAGTCACTCTGTGAGCAATGCTGCAGGTAGAATGTCGACTCTCAGGCTGTAACACTATGTATGTTTGTGAACCACAAAGTATCAGCTTTTGTATTTAGAGTTGCTTCTGATGCATCCTTGCATCTCCTACAAGCTATATTTCATGCTAGGAAAAAAGTTTAAAAAAAAAAATTTCGAAATGAAAAATTTTCATAAAAAAAGCTTTTTTTGGCTTTAAAAAATTTTTTTTACAACTCTACGGTGCCGTCACCATATATGGTACCCCCACGTTCGGGGCCTGTGGTGGATGGTACCCGCACCCATGGCCATGGGTAGGGGTACCATTATGGTACCACCACAGTCGCCGAACGTGGGGGTACCATATACGGTGACGGTACCATATATGGTAGCACTACCCTAGGTACCGGTACCATATGGTGTCGGTACCATAAACGGCGCTAAGTGCCTGACTGTAGTAAGCAAAGATGTCGTGGTGTTATAGCCAAATAACCAATTGTGACTCCAATTACTTGTAGAAGTGAAATTACTGGCGTGCGCATAGAGCAAGGCAATAATCGACGTTATAATAAGCAGACAGTTGTAGTGCAAGAAAAAGGTCAAAATTCTAGTCAATTCATCCGTAGCGAACGTGCTTGTCGGCTTCTTTTCGTCGGCTCTCCACCTCTCTTCCTAATTCGGCTACTTTTTCCTCTAATTGCTCTGAAAGATAAAACCGCCGCTATAGTGCAGACCGGGGGCGTGCCCACCCCACAGAGGTGTAGGGTGTGTACGCCCCCTTTGCGGTGGAGGTAGGAAGGAAAAATTAGACAAAAATAAGAGAAATCAATTAATTATGTCATACATGTAACAGGTCATCCGCCGATGGGGGTTGTGGGGGGGGGGGGCTGGCGCCGGCCGGGGGGGTCTGAGCCAAAATTTTGGGGGAGGGGGGTGGGCACTAAAAAACGCGCAAAAATCGAGAAATATCGCAATTTTTCGGCTAAAAATTGCCAAAAATCGCTAATTTGGGCTGAAATACAGCTAAATAGTGGTGTTTTGCAGGCGATTCTGGCAATTTTTGTGTGTGGAAGTGTAAAAAATTGGAAAAATTTGCTCGAAAATTTACTTGCCAGAAAAATCGGAGGGGGGGTCGGTGAAATCGTCTCGGGGGGGGGGGGGGGTCCCCCCACCGGGGGGGGGGGGCTGGCCTAAGTCGGGTGGGGGGGGGCAGACCCCCCAGACCCCCGTGTTACATGTATGAATTATGTACTAAAACTGTCTATTTTATGCTCAGAATAACTTTTAAATGCGTTTTCGAAGGCTAATTTTTCAAAAGTTTCTGGCCCTGGTCGGGTAGAAGCCCAACAACAAGGCCTCTTTAAACTCCAAAAACTTGTAATTTCCGTCAATTTAAAGCTCTGAATGATTTTTAAACACGTTTTTGAAGGCTAATTTTGCGAAGTTTTCTCGCCCTTGTTGGGCAGCGGCCCAATCAGGCAACTTTAAAATTTTACACGCCTTTTGCAAAATCCTGGGTACGCCACTGGTGCAGACGGTACTAAGAACACAAAATGCTTTCCCGGGGGCAAAACTAAAATAAAAATAGATTAAACGCTCTCTCAGAAACTGTGCGGCGAATTTTTCATGACTGAAACCATTTTGCCTGGATTGCCATGGATTGGGCTCCAAATTTTCATTAAAAAAGGATTTTTCGATCCGGTTTTCGGTCCATTTTAATCAAAATTGATTTTTCAGCAAAAATATCGAAACTGCCAGAACCACACTGCTATTAATATTTGAGGCAAATTCGACGATTTTACCATTAATTTTTAATACAGGGTGATTCACATAGTATATCGCCGGGTTTCGCTAGCACACAACTTTTTTGTTTGTAGACCGAATCGGCTGATTTTTGGGTATGACATGTGGATATACTTCACATTTTACTGTTTAAATTTTCAGCTTATTTCATCACGAATAGGGATGCAAATGGTATCCGGTATTATTTGGTATTATTCGGTATTATTTGGTATTTTCCAGGTATTTGGTATTATTTGGTATTTGGTATTTTTTTATACCAAATAATACCAAATAATACCAAATAGTTTAAATAACTAAACAGTTAGCTTTTAAGCGATAAATTCAGCATATTTTGCGACTGTATACCATGTCAGAGCTCTTCTGTTCAGAGTTTTCTCTTTATTTCTAATTTACTAAAAGTTTACCAATGCAGATACGCAGAACAAGACGTCTCTTTACCGTTTCTGAGCAGCAAAACAATAATGAATTTTGACCAGTTTAGCTTATAACAAACAACCATTCATGGAAAATTCTCAAAAAGTGGGAGGGGGGCCCCATGAAACGACGCAAGGCGATTTTGGGGAAGGGGGTCCAAAAAATCGGGATTTTGGTACGACGTCGTTTATGGATGGGCCTTTTATCGAGACCGAGCCTAGACCGCAAACGTCACAACCATACATGTAACAGGTCATCCGCCGATGGGGGGAGGGGGGGTTGGGGGGGGTCTGGCGCCGGCCGGGGGGGGTCTGAGCCAAAATTTTGGGGGAGGGGGGTGGGCACTAAAAAACGCTCAAAAATCGAAAAAATCGCAATTTTTGGGCTAAAAATCGCCAAAAATCGCTAATTTGGGCTGAAATACAGCTAAAAAGTGCTGTTTTGCAGGCGATTTTGGCAATTTTTGTGTGTGAAATTGTAAAAAATTGCAAAAATTTGCTCGAAAATTTACTTGCCAGAAAAATCGGAGGGGGGGGTCGGTGAAATCGTCTCGGGGGGGGGGGGGTCCCCATCCGGGGGGCCTGGCCTATTTCGGGTGGGGGCAGACCCCCCCCAGACCCCCCCCTGTTACATGTATGGTCACAACGTGCTTGCCCATTTCCCGAGTAATTGAAAAACCATCAAATTCTGCTCGTTTTCTTTCTCGGCATGACTAGATTTCTTTTAGATGCAACAAAAACTCTTCCACTGAGGCAAAACTTATATATTTTTGCTGAAAAAAACAAAAAGTATGATTTTGCGCTCATTCCAAACAGCTACCGACCTGTTTATCAACTATTTGGAATTATTTGGTATTATTTGGTATTATTTGGTATAGAAAATACCATCTAGTATTTGGTATTTGGTATTTGGTATTTTTTATACCATTTGCATCCCTAATCACGAAATGCTTCAAAACGGGCAATTCTACCGCAGACTGAAATTTCCAATATTGGCCCTAAATATATTTGGCTTGTGCGCGATTAGGCTAGTGTTTGAGTGTTGCAAAGATTCTTAAACCAAAGTGGGTTGACGCTTTATTCACTTTTCAACAGAAACCGGCGTTTTTAGCAGTTGTGTTGTGATAGCTTTTCCGGTGAAGGAACGTGCAAAACGCGCTGTGCAGTTTGAGTGGACCAAAAGCACTGAGATTGTTCTGCCTGCAAATTGGGATAGAACGCGAGCCTCCAAGAGATACCAGCATCCGCTGGTGGCATGAATGGCTGATCGAAGAGGGCAGTCTGTCCAACAAAACTCGGAAAAGCGTCCACCAACCAGCGTGGAGGGTGGAATACCACCAGCGGCTGCAGAAAGTGATTGAAAACAGTGACCACCACGTTGAAGTACATAACTAGTGACGTAATGAACGGAATTTGTTGAAATTTGAAACATTAAAATGCGAAGTGTGTCCACACATTGTGTTAAAAAATCAGCCGATTCGGTCCGCAAATAAGAAAGTTCTGAGCTTGCGAAACCTGGAGGGATATGTGAATCACCCTGTACATCGAGTAAACCGAGACGGGCCGTCAGAGAAAGGTTTTTTTACCAAAAAAGCCGAACACAACTAACCCGTATTTTGTTGTACCCAATTTAACGATTCCATCTGTTTGCCTAGTAAGTGAGCCAGCTGTTGCACCGTGTTGGCCGATTGAGAGGGCTCCTCGGAGCGCATCAGTGCATTGACTTGCTCGACCAGTAGGCTCAGATCGCCTCCCATCTGCTTTAACTGAGTGTCCAGATTTAGTTGCAGCTCCAGACTAAACTGTACAAGCTACATACACTACCATACAAGTACTAGGGGTTTGGGGTTACCCGCCTGTTGGAAAGGCCAAACCCCCTAAGCCCCGAGAGAGGTTAAAGGACCCCGACTAAAAAATACAAGTGCTAGTAGTGGCTCCAGTGTACTAACAAACCGGCTCAGAAATCACTAATTTTAGTCTAAAATTCGCTTGAAAAGCCTTTCGAAACCGAATTTGGCGTTTCCACTGCTGCTATTTAAGAGAAATCGGTGTTTTTGGAAGCCCTTTCTTGTCATTTTTTGTTTGTTTTTTTACCTTTTTTACCATATACATGCAACAGGTCATCCGCCGAAAGGGGGAGGGGGTTGGTAGGTCTCGCGCCTGAGTCCAAATTCTAGAGAGGAGGTTGGACAGTAAAAAAGGCTGAAAAATGGCTAAAAAACCGCAATTTGTCGGGTAAAGATTTTGAACTTTTGAAGGTGGTAGTAAGTTTACTAACGGCCCCTAACTAAACAAACCTACATGTACTGTCGTTGCAGGTCGCTGTGCGTGGAGAGGTGTTGGAGAGCGGCCGGCTGTTCGCTCTGCAGTGTCTGTTCGAGCTGCGTCAAGATATCGTCCATCTCCTGCTGCTGCTGACCGACAAAGTCGAGGTCGTGTTGGCTCTGCGTCGCGTCCACCGCCACTCGGTCCAGTTCGGCGCACAGTTGCGCCACCTCAATTGTTAAAAACCAAGCTAGTACTGCCTCTGAGAAAGGCCAACCGTATTTTCAGTCTGAATGGTACGGCCAAAACAAATCTAACTACTTTCTGGTTGTTCTCTCGGAGCACCCGGTCCCAGGCGTTGACGGCAGTGGCCTGACTCATGAACGCTCTCTCTTGCTCCTCCAGATCCATCATCCACCGATTCAGAAAGTTCTCCATGTCGCCGAAGTTCAATGGCTTGCTCGGCCTGTTAAGATAATAGCTCCCAATTCAAACAACGTAATTGATAATCGACGGCATTTCGGCCTTAGGGAGAGTTAACGTTTATAATCCCGACGGGCCATACATGGGGTTTACCCTCCCCCTCGCCGGCCCATACCCCCTCCCGGAGGGAGAAAATGTTCGCTTATTTAAGGCAAAATAGACGTTTTTTTGGACTTTTCACCCACCCCCGAGGTCTCAGACCCCCCTCCGGATTTTTCCGGTCCATGTATGCCGATGGGGCTGACGGACAGATGCGTAGAGCTGTTCTCTGTAAACGTTTCGACGAGAAAAAGAAAAAGCTTTGCTCCAGCTAGTACAGTGTTGGCCGAAAAAAGGCCGCCTGACCTTTTCACGAGTTTTTCGAATATCTTCAGACCGCCGTCGTTCCGTCACTTTTCAACCGAATCAAAATACTTTTGGCACGATTATTATTTTTATTAGTATCTGTTCATAGTTCGTTTCGGCAAAATCCCAGCCTTCTGTAGGCCTGCGTTTTGTTCTTCTGAAATGAACTGAGTCCAATTAACCAAACGTCAAACTTAAACACAAACGTATTTCAAGAATTTCCCAACTTTTGCGTGTTAACTAATCCTTATGTTCTTTAATACCTGAAGGCATTCTAGCACAGCTGGTAAAAATCTGACGGATTTTTACTTACAGTCAAGGTGAAAAATTGGCATGTTAAAAAACGAGGGCGTTATCCCTTGCAGAGAAAGCAGGGTTATAGAAACTAGTAGGGTCGTTGATTATAATCGCCTCCAGTGGCGTATCCAGGATTTTGGAAAGGGGGGTGTAAAATTTTGAAAGTGACTGGTTGGGCCGCTGCCCAACAAGGGTAAGAAAATTTAGCAAAATTAGTCTTCAAAAACGCGTTTAAAACGCATTCCGAGCTTAAAATTAACAGAAATTACACGTTTTAGTAGTTTATAATGGCGAGCGAGAAAATTTTGAAAATTTGGCCTTCAAAAACGCATTTAGAAGGCATTCTGAGCACAAAATAGACAGTCTCAGTACATAATTCATTAGTTTCTTATATTTTTGACAGACATTTTCTTCCTACGTACCTCTACCGCAAAGGGGGGTGTACCATACATGTAACAGCTCCGGGCCGACCTGGGGGGAGGGGGTAGGGGGGTTTTCTCAGATGGGGGGTCGAGGGGGGGTTTCGTCCAGAGGTGGGGTCCAAAATTTCAAAAAGCTCCAGAACGCCTGGAAATGCGTTTTTAGCACGTTTTTTTCAGTAAGGATGCTAAAAATCGCAATTTTAAGATGCCAAATAGCTTTTTAGAGCTAAAAACAAGCAAAAAATGACAAAAAGGGCTTCCAAAAACACCGATTTCTCTTAAATATCAGCAGTGGAAGCGCCAAATTCGGTTTCCAAAGGCTTTTCAAGTGAATTTTAGGCTAGAAATGAGTGATTTCTGACCCAGTTTGTTAATACTGGAGCCACCACTAGTACTTGTATTTTTTGGTCGGGGGGGGGGGGTCCCTTAACCTGTCTCGGGGGGGGGTGAGGGGGGGTTTGGCCTTTCCAGCTGGGGGAGTAACCCCCCAACCCCCCTAGTACATGTATGCTTACAAGTAATATTAATAATAACCATACATGTAACAGGGGGTCTGGGGGCTCTGCCCCCATCCGACTTAGGCCAGATCCCGGGTGGGACCCCCCCCCAAGTTGATTTTGCCGACCCCCCTCCGATTCTTCTGGCAAGCAATTTTTAAGCAAATTTTTGCGATTTTTCACTATTTCAGACACAATAATTTCCAAAATCGCCTGCAAAACAGCACTTTTTGGTGGCCAACCCCCCTCCCAAAAATTGGGCTCAGACCCCCCGGCGCCGGCCGACGCCAGACCGGCCAACCTGCCTCCCCCTTCGGCGGATGACCTGTTACATGCATGATAATAAGCGTGCCAAAAATCTGTTGATTCGGTTGAAAATTGACTGGAATGGCAGCCAATTGAAGTTATTCGGACAACTCGAAAAAAGCCAGGCGGTCTGTTTTTTATGATCAACAACACTATGTTTTTTTTCGGAAAAGGAACAGCTTTGCGTACACACTGCACTAAATAGGTAGGTAGGGTTCAGGCTGTGCGGAGGTAGAGGAAGACATAATAAAAGCCTACTCCGATGGGGCAGCAGGCTGAGCGGTGCTTGTGGTTTGTGTCGGCACTGGAGCACTCGGCAGACTCAACGACAAACTAGGGCCAGGTCCACCTAAACTAGAGCGATTGTCACCTAAACCCACTTATTCCGTCAGGCTCTTAACGCCGTTTAACGCATTAACACCATCTAGGCTAGTGGCTACGTATATGCTGTCTGCAACATTAATTGTATGACCATGGGGGTCGGTGCCATGCCATATGGTAGTGGTACAATAATATGGTACGAAATCTGAAGGGAGCAGTAACATAAGGTACAGGTAAAAGTACCAACATAAGGGTACCATTAGCACCGAACGTGGAGGTACCATGGTACTGGTACCACGTGTGATGCCAGTACCAAAATGGTGTGGGTACCGCATAATGGAGCCAGTAGGTACCGGTACCGGCAGCATAAACGGCGTTAAGTGCCTGACTGTATGTAATTTGTCAATTTCTTCAACTATTCTTCTTCTACCGAATATAAGTGCGGCGCCATTTTGTTGTGCGAGTGAAAATAAATCAGACTGATTGTGCGTTTAGAGAGTGGGTGGAATAAGTAGAGAGGTACCAGAGGCAGTGGTTGAGACGACCGTTTTCTTGGCGGCCACACCCAATGTAGGAGTGCTGAATATTCCTGTCGCCGTTGCGGCAGTGGCACCAGCAGCGGGAGCAGCAAAGAAAGACGACGACGACGGCACAGCTAGAGCAACAGTTCATACATGTGCATGGTAGGCGGCTCAGGGGGGACGGCCAGGTCTCCCGTGCGTAGTTGCCTGGATATAGGTGCAAATTTTCGGCGGGAAATTCAAATTTTGGCGGGAAATTTAAATTTTTGCCCAAAATTTTGGCTAAAAATACGGAATTTTCGTTTAAAATTCAAGAATTTTTCGTAAAAATCAATTTTTTTGACAAAAAATGCCAAAAAAACTACTTTTCTGACAGAAACGTTGCCAAAAAATCAAAAAATTTTTGGAAAATTTGTAAAAATTCGGGTTTGGTGCGTAGTTGCCTGGAGGAAGGGTGCGTAGTTGCGTAGTTGCCAAAATTGATTTCTGTGGCTTAAAAACGCATCTGGAGGCTTTCTAGCAGCCTCTAGCAACGTTTGGTAGATTTTTATTTTCGTCCCCCCTGGGCACCCCCCATGCACATGTATGCAACAGTTGGTTGGTATACATACAGCCAATCTGCCTTTTTCTATTCAGCTCTAACCACAGGTACTATCTGATCGAAGAAAACTAAACATAGCTAACACTAAGAGAGGAGTATAAATGTAACAGCTCCGGGCCGACCTGGGGAGGGGGTTTTCTGCAGGTGGGGGGTCGAGGAGGCTCCAAAATTTCAAAAAGCTCCAAAACGCCTGCACGTTTTTTCTTTGGACGCTAAAAATCGCTATTTTAAGCTGCCAAATAGCGTTTTAGAGCAAAGAAACAAGCAAAAAATGGCAAAAAGGGCTTCCAAAAGCCCGATTTCTCTTAAATATCAGCAGTGGAAACGCCAAATTCGGTTTCCAAAGGCTTTCAAGCGAATTTTAGGCTAAAACTTAGTGATTTCTGAGCCAGTTCGTTAGTACTGGAGCCACTACTACTGGTACTTATTTTTGGGTCTCGGGGGGTCTCTTAACCTGTCTCGGGGGTGGGTGAGGGGGGTTTGGCCTTTCCCAGCAGGTGGGAAGCCCCAACCCCTAGTACATGTATGGCTAACAGATTCTGTTCAGGAAAGCACGTCGGTAGAGCTGACCGAGAAGAAATGGTTTGACTGAAGGCCAGCAGACATAGAGTAAAGTAAAACTAATAAACAGCTACCTGTGGTAGAGGCAGTAGTTGTTGTAGCCAAGTTGGGAGCGGCGGCTGGTGCCGGTTTGTCAGTGGCGGTCGCAACTGAAACACACTGACTGACTACTGTATTCACATTTTTGTGCTCTTCGCCGCAAAGCCAAATTTGCTTATAGATTTGAAGGTTAGCGTTGACCTAAACCGTATAAACCAGACCGGTTTTCTTTCGTTGTTTAATTAATTAACCATCAACCCTTTCGTGCAAGATTTCTCGCGCGCCTACTGAGAAAGTCTTTAAACTACAGGGTGTCTAAAAATAGACATCTTTTTTGGTGTAATTTACGCAAACCTCGGTCAAAGGCTAAAATCGGGAACACGAATACAAAAATTTGTGGTATATAATGTGCTAAATATTTCATGCACTCAGAACGACATAGTCTCGAGGAATTTGGGAGTTATGATAGAGCTGTTTTCCTTGATCTGCTCATTAAAAACAGAAGCTCAGCAATTTCCTCATTTTCTTAAAACTTTCACCGTCTAAATGCATGAAATTTTGACACGGAAAATACCCGAAGCTTAGCAGGATATTATAGCAGTTACAGGTGATTTGCAGAAATGACCACTAAAAGAGATGTCTCCATTTCTGTCATTATTTCTACTGGTTTTGAAATTACCAAATTTCAACTTTTTTTTGGAATTTCTCGGGAGTGGATACATAAGATCACACTTTAACAACACGCGTAACACCAAACTTTAACACGAAATATCCAGCATTTTGGTACCCACCTACCTTCCAAATTTCAGCCTATTTTAACCAATGTTTGACGGAAATTACAGTAAAAAAGAAACGAGCCCATTTTTGAGGTTCCCTGTAGAGTAAAAGGGCTCTGTGTTCGACTTCAAAAAGAATCGTATTTCATTACTAAGATCAAATTTCTGCCCATTTTCAAACAAAAAAGAGAACACAATAACCTGCAGCAGTGGTGATGGCTGTAGCGGGAAAACCAGCGAACGGGCTTATTGCTGCGGTTGTAGGTGTGCCTAAAACGGTAGTAATTAAACGAGAGCGCCAATCTGTTATTGGTTAACAGGTTTATTGGCCTCTCTCTCGTCTTCCGAAAAGTTTTGATGGTCCGTCTTGACTCCTCGTCAACCAGACAACTACACACCGACAATTAACACAAAACGTGCATCACTGATTCTCATTGTGTGGTCGGCAAAACACAAAACAAACAACAACGACCGCTATACTAAAATTGAAAAGAAACACCAAACAGAACAAGCAAAACAGACGCACTGAAAATAGTCAAATAGACAACTGTGCCCTAGCTTCTGCTGAAGCTTAATAGCTCAACTTTTCAGAGAGGGCCGAATTTTCCTGGTAGAAAGTTGTAGGCCGGAGTTTCGAACCATTCGACGCTGAACACCGCGTCATTTTTCACTTAACTGCGGCAAAGCCATGCGAAACGCGAACATACCTGTGGCGGCGCCAGAAGCTGCTGCTAAATTGAAGACGGGAGGAGCCGCGGCAGCAGTTTGACCAAAAGCGGGAGCAGACGGTTTCGTAACGCCTAAACCAACTCAGATCTACAATAATTGCTTTACACGTTCTCTATAAGACACTGGCTTGATTGATTGATTGTAGGGGGCGGGATAAGATAAGACACTGGCTTACCATCCCCTCAGCCCCACCCCTCAGAACCTTTTGGAATTGAAAATTCTGCCCCCATCAGCCGAAATGCTAGCCCACGTCTGCTAGTCACCACAAAATGACAGCAGCCAACCTGCAAAACCTATTTAAAAAAATAAATACGAAATTGACAGAACTGCACTGCCAAAGTACAACTGAGGCTAAATTCAGCCATTTCCCCCAAACACTTCCATACTTTAATTTGAACAAAATTATAATTTTTCGAAATACTTTCAAAAAGGTTCTTGTTAAAAAAATCTTAACATAACTAGCGAGCGAGTTCAAAGCTCACCTGGAGTGGCGGTGCCGGTCTGAACGGAGCCAAAGACGGGAGCGCTTGGTTTCGGAGTTCCGAGACTAATTACCGAAGCGGGGGTCGTAGCCGGTAGAGCGCCCGGCTCGGACTTGGGAGCGTTAGAGAGAAGGGCGCTGAGAGTGCTGGAACCCTCGACAGAGGACAAGGGACCAGCCGTGACCGTTGTTGTCACAGCTGCACCTGTCGGCGCAAACGGTGCCTTCGTAGTAGTAGCTGCGGCTGAAAACACATCCTTAGTCATACATAAAACCCGATGTAGGTCAGACCCCGTCGCCCACCCCCGAGACGTTTTTCCACACCTTCGTCGATTTTAGATTTCTTTCTGTTGCCTCCCAGGAAGGATCTCTTGCTGCCTAGTCATCTAAATTTGGAAGGAGAAATCCATAGGTTCCTGGTTGACAGAGACAGAAGATTTTAGATCGACCAGTAGTTGGTTATATTGTTTGTTTGTTTGTTTGTTTGTTTGTTTGTTTGTTTGTTTGTTTATGAGTTCCACTGTCCTTTCGGACAGCTCAGGACACCCCTCGCTCTTTTCAGAGCTATTCAATGGGGTAGCCCTGTCTACAAACAACCCTCCCCTTTGCTGTCATTAGGTGTAACGGCAGCGCCGGTTCGGTTCCCATTTACCTACTGGCCATCACCGGCTTTCGGCGGTCTGGGTTGGGCTTTACGTCGACTACTTCCAGTCGCTTCGACCGGTTTCGAACCCACAAACAACCGCTCTTACAGATGCCGGGGCCGCCGTGACACATTGTGTTGGGAACGATTGTTGCACAGCCATAAACAATACATGTCGTTCAAAAAAAATGACGTAACCCACTCTTCGACAATCAACAGATAAAAGTGAAGGCAAGAAACTTACAACTAAAAATCGCTTTTCTGAATTTCTTCAAAAAACACTTGAAAAAGTCGAACGAATCAGCCAAAGGGCTCCAATTAGGATAATGCTATTTTCGAAAAATGCTATTTTTTCGTCACTATAGTCTGTTCAAAAAATAAGCGACCTGGCGGTTTTTTGCAAATAACTTTTTTTGGGAGGCCTCGGAGCCACGTGAGCATCACAACCAAAGTGGTAGACAAGGTCGAATTCCGGTCTGCAGTTAATGCTAATCTGCGCTACGTTTAATCTGAACACTAATTTGCGCAACGTCAAAAATGAGCTTTTTTTCCTAATTGCGATGAAAATGAGATGACTGCAGAATTCGATTCCAGAGTCCTTGGCGACTTCAATGATGCTTTCATGACGTGTCTAGGCCAATCCGGAGATATGGCCGGTCAAACCATTACAACACTGCTAGTTCTGACATGCAAATTTGGAAAATTTCTGTTACAGTACAAATCCGTTTTTCTTGAAGCTGTGCCACCCCTTATTGGAAGCCGAATTACGGTATTAGGGTGAGATTTTCAAGGTCGGGAAGTGTCAGAATCGATTCCGGCGGTCATAAATACCCCATTCAGGAAGTTTCAGGCAAATCCATCGGTGTGTCTAATTCCCCCCCTATTTTGTGAAATTTTAAAAAAAAACGCAATTTTTCGCGATTTTTGCAAACTTTGACCGGCCTTTTGCAAACTCCAGATCGGTTTGGCCTAGACACGTCATGAAAGCATCATTGCAATCGCCATGGACTCTTAAAATCGAATTCTGCAGTCATCTCATTTTGATCACAATTAGGAGAAAAGCTCATTTTTGACGTTGCGCAAATTAGTGTTCAAAGTAAACGTAGCGCAAATTGGCATTAACCGCAGACCGGAGCTCGACCTTGTCTACAACTTTGGTTATGAGGCTCAAGTCGCTCCGAGGCCTTCCAAAAAGTAATTCGCAGAAAACCGCCAGGTCGCATATTTTTTTAACAGACTATAGGTAGCGTTTAATCAGACAATGATTTTCATTTATACCTCCCAGAATTTACGCTCAAACTCCCAACCATGTTTCGCGGGCAAGCTCTTAGATTAATGTGCTGAACGGGCAAAATCAGAGCCGGCGTACCATTTAAGCTTGAACCAGCCAACACGGCAGTACCCGGTGCGGTTGTTTGTCCAAACAGTGGTCCGGTGGCATTCTGCGGTTTGGTGGTAGCAGCCAACAACGAACCGAGCTGAGTTGAACCGGTAGTCGTAGTTGCTTGTCCAAAAGCAGACCCAGCGTTTGCGCTTGTTTGTCCAAAGAGCGAGCCACCACTACCACCAACAGTTGTGGTTGCTTGTCTAAAGAGAGAGCCAGCAGCTGCAGGTGCTTGTCCAAAGATGGAACCAGCAGTTGTGGTAGTTTGTCCAAAGAGGGAGCCACTGCTGGCAGCAGTCATAGGTGCTTGTCCAAAGACGGAACCACCAGCAGTTGTGCTTGTTTGCCCAAAGAGGGAGCCACTACTGGCAGCAGTTGAAGGTGCTTGTCCAAAGAGGGAGCCACTGCTGGCAGCAGTTGTAGGTGCTTGTCCAAAGACGGAACCACCAGCAGTTGTGCTTGTTTGTCCAAAAAGGGAGCCACTGCTGGCAGCAGTCATAGGTGCTTGTCCAAAGACGGAACCACCAGCAGTTGTGCTTGTTTGCCCGAAGAGGGAGCCACTGCTGGCAGTAGTTGTAGGTGCTTGTCCAAAGACGGAACCACCAGCAGTTGTGCTTGTTTGCCCAAAGATGGAACCGCCACTCTTTGCCGTGCCCTGTCCAAACGACATAGCAGGCGCAGCTGCAGCAGCTGTGGTGGTACTGGCTAGACCTCCGAACAAACTGGAACCGCCAGAAGAGGTGGTCGAGACGGGAGCTGTGAAGGTATTGGGGCCGGTCAAGGCACCGAAGCTCAATTGCGCGCTCGGCTGAGTAAATAAAGACGGGCCGGTAGTTGTGGTTGCAGCAGCCGGTGGTTTATTCAACTGGCCGAACATCGAACTCCCAGTGGTGCCAGCAGCAGCAGCAGGAGTACTGGAAGCTTGCCCGAACGAAAAACCACCCGCAGGAGTGGTCTGCTTAGCGGCAGCGGTCTGGCCAAACGAAAAGCCGCTACTGGGGGCGGTGGTGGTACTCTGACTAAACGCAGATGAAGGGGCAGTAGTGGTAGCACCTCCACCGAACGAGAAACCTGTGCTGGGCGCGGCAGCGGTGGTAGTGGCTGCGAACGCAAACCCGGTCGACGGCTTGCCTCCGAAAGAGAAGGACATCGCTCTTTCACTGGCTCTATAGCTTCAAGCGGAAAATTATTTCGGTACTCCTCATACATGTAACAGGTCCAGAACGGTCTGGGGAGGGGGTTCCGTAGGGGGTCCAAAACTTAAAAAAGCTCCAAAATGCCGGGAAATGCGCTTTTAGCACGTTTTTTCAATAAGGATTTCAAATACCAAATGGGGTCTTAGAGCTAAAAACAAGCAAAAATGACAAAATGGGCTTCCAAAGACAAAGATTTCTCTTAAAAATGAGAAGTGGAAACGCCAAATTCGGCATACAAAGGCTTTTCAAGCGAATTTTAAGCTAAATTAATTATTTCAGAGCCAATTTGTTAGTACTGGAGTCGCTACTAAAGTCCATTTCAGCATGATTACTGGCGGTGTCGGAAGAAACCGATGTTGTCGAAAACGTTTTTCAATAGATAAACTTTTATATATCAATCGATAGCAAATTACCAGGGCTATAAGGTGCGAATATTCAAATCAAAGGTTCCACGCAGTTTCGTGTTCCATGTTTTTTTTTCTTGATAAGATCAACTTTTTAAAGAAACGTTAAATCGCAAATACGACTTCAGATTCTTATTCATTACGCTGTTGCGAGTTTGCGGATATAAACATGTTTAGGGATTCTGTAGAGATGCACGTCAATGCTGCATTATTATTGTTGCTGTTGCTCTCCAGAGATCTGTTTGTACTATTCATTGTATTGTATGTGGCATGTGTTTTTATTACTTCTCTTCGTTGTTGTTTTGTCTAACTCTCTAAAACAAATATTCAAGAGTATATTCATTTCGTTTCGGAAAAAAATACATTTTTCGAAACGGTGTGAGGGTCAAAAACTTGTCTGCGATTCGTTTTACTAAGGAACGTTTGCCATTTTTTCCCGAAAAACACATTCTAAACAACGTGGAACATTTGTTTTAATATTAGCACCTTACAGCCTTGGCAAGTTTCGGCCGACCCCCAGCAGGCTCTGACCCAACCCCATCAGGATTGTATAAGAATTTTGTATAGAATTTTATGTATAGGATACAAGAATTTTGTATAGAAAATTATAGAAATGTGCCTAGATTAGATGTAAATGAGCTAACAACAGCTTATTTTAACCTAAAACAGACAGAAACCTTTGATTTTAGCCAAAAATCGGACTTTTTGGCTTACCACCCCCTTAGGCGCTCCTACCCCCACCAGCCGAAATGCTAGGCAATGTCTGGCTTCACCTAGTAGAAGTTGAGAGCTTAAACCGCAGAAATTTAGCAAAAGTGTAAAACAGAAGTGATAGACTGAATTCACCACTCGTATTAAGTACAGAACCGGCATAAACCAGTGACCGACGCATTGACAAGAAGCAGACCAACGAAGCTAAACTTTAACCAGTTAACAAGAGAAAGAATGCAGTTGAGACGAGAAGATCACTCATTCATTCATCACACAACTGTACAAAAACAAGGCAACAACGTACAGTGCGTCCTGAAAAACAATACGGAAAGCAACTTCTGCTCTTCATAAAACTCCGAGGACATTTTCCAAATTATCAGCAAAGATAGATAAAAGATGAAATAAAGTTGTGGTGCACTGTTTTTCGAGACACCATGTACAGGGTGTCCCACTCTAAGTCTCCAACGATTGATCGTCAGCGGCTCACGACAAAGCGAACGGAACTCAACCAAATTTCACACCGATATAATGTTAGGTGTAGCTTAGCTTAGACGTCTGCCAATTTTGGGCAATATCGATTGAAAGACATAGCGTTTATTGCACAAGAAGTGAAAACTGTGGTTTCCAAAGTTGCCCACCCAGTCAGACTCTGAACTGAGCGTCATCAGGCGAGAGGATTGGATCTGGAAACTGATCTTTCTGTTCCAAAAACCGCTCAAATTTCACCAGACGATCCGGGCATCCGGTCAGCCACAATATCGCTTGCAAATCAGGGAAATAGCGCAAAATATCTTAAGCTAACGGGAAACTCGTGTTTAAGCAACGTCACGTCTTGGCCATGGGTAGTTTACGCTATCCCGTGTGTCACGGCGGTCCCGGCACCCGTGGAAGCGGTGTCTTTGTGGGTTCGAAACCTGTCGAGGCGATGGGAAGTAGTCAACACAAAGCCCAACCCAGGCCGTCGAAAGTCAGCATGGCAAGTAGATAAATGGGGACCAAACCTTAGCTGTCTTGCACACACCGACGGCAAAAGGGGAGGGTTGTTGCCAAGGAGGCTGCCGGACCTTCTGCCTCTTCCTGCTCTATAGCAGTTGGCTACTCCTAGTCCGAAAAGACAAAATGTTACAACTACAACAACGGATGAAGCTGAAAATTGTCTGGCACCTAAGTTACTGTTGATACTATATGAGTGAAATTTTGTTGAATTCCGTTCAAACAGTTGCGCGCCAGAACCGACCAAACGTTGGACATTTAGCGCAAGAGCAAAAAATAACGATGCCTTTTATGTACCCGTACATTCTACCTACACTTCTTGCTTTAATTTGCAACAAACAACTATACGTGAAGAGCGCGAAAAGCGGTTCGATTTTTGTCCGTGCAAAAAAAGTTTCATTAAAGTTTTCGTGCAGACTAGAAAAGCTGTCAAAACCATGCTGCTATCGCGTCTTCATTTTGCCCTCCAAACCTGTGGTCACTTTACTTGATTGACTCTATTACATTGCATCTACGAAACGGCATCGGTTCAACTTGTGAAGTGATACCGTACGATAGAAGGCGAGAAATGTCTGTTCTGTTGCTCAAATAGTAAGTTAGCTGTTTCAAAAAAGTCGGCAAACTAGTTGCATCAAGAGGCGCCGGTGTCGTCGTCCTTGGAGCCCTCTAGATTCATCATCTGTACGGTCTGAAAGAGCGCCGCCGCCTCTCTGACGCCGCTGAAGTTGATGCAGAACGCTTGCAGTTCTATGTATAGCAGCTGAAAGAAAGCAGACATGTCATGTTAGTTCGCTCGAAAACAGCTCTTATGAGCATGTTGACTAGTGCACAAAGCAGGTCCGCGGGCTGCTATTCAGTCCGGCATGGCCGGAGGGTCACTTTTGCATTAATTACCGCTAATCTTTCACGGCTTATAAGCGGACAGCTCTGCCCTCCCTTCAGTCTCTGCTTACTTACTCGCTGGCACTAGAAGAAAGAAAGAAAGCATGCTGCGTGTTCTGTTCGTTACGGTCGCTTTCCTGGCTCTGCTGACTTACGTCACCGGTAAACAAGAATGGACTAGACAAGAAAGAATCTGTTGATTTTCTTTCAGCCGCACCGGATGAGCTGGGAGAACAGCTGGCCGAGCAGCTGGAGAAGCAAGAAGTGGGGCCGCCGGTGAGCAAGCGTTTCATGCTCTCCTCCTACATGCGGCAGCAGCTGCAGAAGCAGAAGGAGCGCGAGGAGGCCCGTCTCAACAAGAAACTAACGCAGTGCCACTGCACCTGCAAGCTCATCCCCAACCAATAGGCAATTGACATGTGTTGTTTTTTGTGAAGGTCGAACTACTAGTTAGTTGATAATGCGGAAGTAATAAAATCGCTCGCTGACTCGCTCATCAGCTAATGGAAGCAGTCGTTAATTAATTAATTAATTAATTAATTAGAGTAGCTAAGCAACCGACCGACCTGAACGTTAATTAGCTTGTTGCGAATTAGCGAGGAGAGAAAGACGCAGACCATTCGCACCAGTCGGTTCTGCGTGAACGGGTTGTCCTTCATGTTCTCGCAGGCAGCGATACACTGCGATACGTAGACGTTGAGGAACTCCTCAGGCAACTCCACCATCTATAAACTCTACTTACACCAAACACATCCACTGTGACCGATTTTTTGCAAAAATTGCCATATCCGTACATAGTTTTCCGGTCGATAAAGGCAAGTAAAACGGAGAGCAAATTAATAAGACAAAGAAGTTACCGAGGTGAGACGATTAATCACTTCCATGCCGTGCACCGACAGTTCCATTTTGATCAACGCCTCGAAGTATCTGTAACAAAGGAAGCGTTTGTTGATTGGACTAACGGTCTCATTGTCAGATACGTTCTGTAACAAGCACTACCGCAATCCGGGATTTCATTTCTGGACACAGTACAGCAAACATTCCAACTGCTTAGCTAGCCCGCCCCTTTTCACGGTGCAATCATTGGGCAAAGGGGCCTGAGAGGGGTTGACACCCCCAAGGTCCAACCTACGCCCAGGCCGCCGATACCACTCTCTCAGAACTTTTTTCTTGAAAGAATTTTGGACAGAAAACTATGATAAAAGTATGCCTAGGTTCAGACATGGGCTAGCATTTCGGCTGAGGGGGGGGGGTAGAATTTTCAATTCCTGGGGGGTAGGAGCGCTTGAGGGGGGCTGAGGGGGTCGTAAGCCAAAATGTCCGATTTTTTGCTAAAATCAAGGCTTTTTTGCTTATTTTTCATTAAAATAAGCCAAAATAAGCTATTCTGAGCTCATTTACACCTAATCTAGGCATATTTTTATCATAATTTTCTATACAAAATTCTTCCGAAAAATTCCTGAGGGGGTAGCGGCCAGCTAAGGGGTTAGGTCAGAGCCTGAGGGGGGCCAACCCGCCTCAGCCCCCCTTTGCCCATGTCTGCCTAGAATACTACGTAAATGAGCTCAGAATAGCATATTTTAACAATATGCCTAGATTACTATGTAAATGAGCTCAGAATAGCATTATTTTAACTATTTTAACAAAGAAATACGAAAAAACGTGATTTTAGAAAAAGTCGGACTTCCTTATTTACCATTCCCTCAACCCCCATCAGCAGCCCTACCCCCTTCAGCCCTCAGCATTTGAAAATTTATCACCCCTCAGCTGAAATGCTGGCCCGTCTCTGCACGTATGACCTCAAATATACGGGTGTAGGCACTTTTTATCCGGCTTACAATCCACTACCATTGTACAAAGACATTGGCTAGGATTGATTTCGGCTGATGGGGGTAGGAGCGCCTGAGGGGGCTGAGGGGTGGTAAGCCAAAAATCCGATTTTCTCTAAAATCACGGTTTTTGACTTGTTTTTCGTTAAAATAAGCTATTTAAAGCTCATTTACACCTAATCTAGGCATAAGTTTATCATAACTTTCTATACATGATTGATTGAAAGAGGCTGTAGGAGTCAGAAAGGAAAAACTCACGTCGATGCATCTTTATTGGTTAGCAGTAAGATAAGCAACACTTCCACCGCCACCATCGGGTTGTCTTCGACTAGGCTGGGTAACTGAAACTGATATATTCTGGGTTGAGGTTGCTGTCAGCTCACACAACACAACTTTAGTAAGTAGGGGTTTATGAATAACAATACAACACAACCAAACGAGTGTGAAACAATACAGGCAATAATCCTTCGACTCGCATCAATACTACAAAATCTACTACACAACATCACCCCTCCTCTTAAAAAGAATCGCCGACTTGAGAGGCAACATCTGTGTGGTAGATGCGGTCGAATTTGGCTGTGTGTTCCAATAATTTGCGCGCTTCAGTTGAAACTCGTTGCTGCATCCGAGGTCGTCCTTGAGTTGCGTGAGCACTATGTTGGCCGACTCCGGATGTTGATAACGCACTCCGCTGTAGCACTTGAGGTTGACTTAACTCTGGTAATACGCTCCAGTGGTCTACTGGCGCCCGAGACACTTCTTCTTGAGACGAGTTGAATACACGGCGCAACTTTCGAGCGTTCCAGATTTGGCCGTTTGACAGTTGGTAGGTCCACAGCCCCAACACTTTTGTAACACGTAAAGGCCTTGAATAGGGCGATGAACCTTTAGGTACTTGAGATAACTTGACTCGAACCATATCATTCAGCTTGAATGGTCCAGGTGCAACAGCTTTGAATTTCTTGTTTCCTGGGTCAAAAACCTTCTCTTGGATTCTCTGGCGTCGAACAATTTCGAAACTGAGGCGAGCCTTTCTGCCAAAGAAGCGTTCTGCAGGACTTGACTCCTCCTCTGCTGAAAGTGGTGTAGCTCTGTAATTGGCGAGTAGATTCACCAGTCCTTTTTGCCACTTCAGTGCACTTGTTTCGAATGTTTGAACACCGTGTTTGAGAGTTCTATTGAAGACTTCGACCAGACCATTCTGCTGTGGATGATATACAGGCGTTCGTTCATGTTTGATGTCACGTTGTGCAAGAAAGGTTGAGAATTCCATACTTGTAAATTGTGGCCCGTTGTCAGAGACTATGGTTTCTGGATTCCCATATCTAGCAAAAATCTCCTTCAGCCAAGTGATAATCTTCAAAGACGTTATATCACTTGTGCACAATATCTCTGGGTACTTGCTATAGTAGTCGATTATGGCGATAATGTAGCGTTGGTTGAGTGGAGCATTGGCGAATGGTCCAGTGATATCGATTGCCACTTTTTCCCATGGCTTCTGAGGTAGCGGGATGCTTTGTGCACTTGAGCCCCATCTTGGTGCCGATTTTTCAGAGACCTGACAGGCTTGACAGTGTCGTACGAAATGCTCAATAGCGCTATCGAAACTTGGCCACCAATAGAGCTCTCTCAGCTTCCTCTTCATTCGAACTATACCTGGATGCCCCTCATGGGCTTGCTCCATCAACTGTCGTTGCAGTGATTCTGGAACCACAATTCGGTTATTTTCGCGCATCAGACAGCCATCTTCATCTAACTTCAGGTGACTTCGAATCATGAAAAATGGATGTAGGTCACCATGTATCTTGGTCTTGGAAGGCCATCCATTGACCAATGCTTGTCGCACTTGCTGGTGCACTGTGTCTTCTTTACTGGCCTTCACAAACTTTGAAACCGATAGACCTTGGTTGTATATCGCCTGAATTACAAGATTTTCTGAACTGCTGGTTGCTCCTTGCTGTTTAGGTAGGCGCGAAAAATAGTCAGCTGCTTGGTTGTCCGCTTGTTTACGATACTCAACGTCAAAGTTGAATACTGAAAGTCGTTCAGCCCATCTTGCGAACTTTGCAGATTTTCGGGATGGGTTCTTTTGCTTTAAAATCATGGTCAGAGCTTGGTGGTCAGTGCGTACAGTGAACTTGCGACCCAGTAGAAACTTATCCCAGTATTCCATGAAGTACACCACTGCGAGTGCTTCTCTTTCATTGGTCGCATAGTTTCTCTCTTGTTGCGATAATGTGTGGTGTCCAAAAGCTAACGGCACTTCTTTGCCATCTTGTAATTGAGACAGAATACCGCCAATTCCCACTTCTGATGCATCAGTTGTTAGTATTGTTGGGCAATTGGGGTTGAAGAACGCAACTTTGAGATTTGCACTGAGCTTGCTCTTGAGAGTCTCAAAGGCCTCCTGACAACCTTTGGACCATACAAATCGGTTGTTGGCTCTCGTGAGATGTCGAAGTGGCTCAGTTAAGGTGGCTATGTTTGGCACAAAGTCACTGTAGTAGTTTACCATGCCGAGAAAACGCTGCACTTGTTTGACAGATGTTGGGACTGGCGCGTTGTGCAGAGGTTCGAGAGTCTTTGGGTTTGGTTGAATGCCTTCAGCAGAGACCACATGACCCAAGAACTCGACTTTCACCTGTTTGAATTTGCACTTGGCCACGTTCAATCTGAGATTGTTCTCATTGAGCCGAAGCAGGACCATCTTCACGTTGTCGTCATGTTCCTCGAGGGTCGAGCCAAACACCAAAATGTCATCAATATATGGAAGACACTTTTGACAATCAGCCAACACTTGTGTCACACAGTACTGAAATACTGCTGCACTGTCTTTCAAGCCCATTGGTAATCGATTGTATGCGTAGAGACCCAGTGGAGTGATTGTAGTCGTTAGCAGGCGGCTCTCTGGATCCAACTGCATGTTGAAATAGCCTTTCTTCAGATCTAACTTGGTAAAAAACTTGGCTCCCGACAGTTCAACAAAAATGTCCCTGATGTTTGGCAGTGGATACGTGAATGGGTCAACTGAGTCATTCAGTTTGGTGAGGTCTGTAGTGATCCTCACACTTCCATCTGGTTTGTCAACTGTAACGAGAGGGTGGATCCAGTTCGTTCGCTTGACTTTTGTCCAAATACCCTGTTCCTCCATGACTTTGATTTCTTTGAGTGCGCCAGACTTTCTATGGAATGGAATCGGTCGGCATTTGGCAATACTGGGTTTAGCACCTGGCTTGAGCATGATTGTATGCTGGAAATTCGGGAACAAGCCGATTTCTGGACGAGTGAGATTCTCATAGGGCTTGAGCACATGTTCAGGAGCTTGGACCTTGCGTACCATCAGATTCTCTCCATCTAGAGATAGCTTCAGAGCTGCAATTGCGTCATATCCAACGACACAACCCAGTTCATCAGAAAGCACATAGATGCGAAGGGGGGTTTGACGACTGTAGAACTTTGCTTCTGTTGTGAAACAGCCGTGGATGCCATCTATGACAGTTTTGTTGAAATTCTTGATTGGTTCAGCCGGCTGTAACTCGAACTCATGGAACTGCTTGTCATAGATCGACTTAGTTATTGCTGTGATGTCAGACCAGCTGTCTACACCAGACTCGATGATACCCCAACTTCCATCTTTGATACGCAGATACAACTTTATGGGGAACTTGACTGGTTTGTAACCCCTTGACACAACCTTGTCGCAGTACTTGGCCTTCAGCTGTTTGTGCACAACAACTTCTGCCTTGTCAGGTTGCTTCCGAACTGCAGACACTGACTTGGGTGCAGGCCGCTTGGTCTGGGCGGGCACTGGCTTAGAGTGACACACTTGGATAAAGTGACCTACTTTCTGGCAACGATGACACGTTTTGCCACGAGCTGGGCATGAGCGATTGCTGGCAAGGTGTCCTTGTTTCCCACAGTTGGTACACTTTCCTTGTCTTGAGGTTCCCCAGTGATTGATTGTCTGCTTGGTTTTCACTGACTGGACACTAGACACAGTGTTGTCTTCACCTTTATGAGCGCGGATCTGGGTGGCGTCCATACTTGAGCTTTCGTCTGCTTCTGCTAATCGCAAGAACGTTTGTAAGTTGACCTCCTGTTCAGCCAGCAGTCGTTGTTGTAGACTACGACTTCGACATCCAATGGCCAGTTGTATGGCGATGAAGTAGTCAGTGTGACCAAAATAATTGCCATCTGCTGCTAAGCTTCGCAGGGCCAACACAAATTCAGTGAGCATCTCACCAGATTGTTGATGACGTGTGAAGAAATCGTGGTGAGCTCTCACGGGATTGATCGGACGCCCAAAGACACTTGTTGCGGCTTCTACTAGCTCTTCATGAGTCACTTCCGCTTCGCGCTTGACAATTGGCAGTGCTGACAGTTGTCGCAGTCCCTCACTTCCAAGAAGACTGAGCAATAGTTGGTTCTTTTGCAGATCTGTCAGCTTGTTGGCTTGGTTTCTGCCCGCATCGGTGAGACTGAAGTAACGGTTGAGTTGATCGAGCCACAGGTCCCACTTGAGAGTTGGGCTTTGGCCTCCAGCTTGCCAGTAGTCCTTCGGGACCTTGACAGGTAGTGGTGGTGGAGCGTGAACAGCCATCCTGCCGCTGTCGCCAATTGATATATTCTGGGTTGAGGTTGCTGTCAGCTCACACAACACAACTTTAGTAAGTAGGGGTTTATGAATAACAATACAACACAACCCAACGAGTGCAAAACAATACAGACAATAATCCTTCGACTCGCATCAATACTACAAAATCTACTACACAACAGAAACCATTTGCATTATTGATTATATTCACCTGTAGCAAAGTTTATGTATGCAGCAGGTGATATAGGGCAAGCGAACAGAGCATACTAATTCAATTTTAGCAATTTTTCGTCACTAGTGAGATTGCAACAAAAAACGGCAGGCGCAGAAAAGTCAGAGGGAGATGGTTGGTGTTACAAGTAGGCAAAATGGTCTTACTTTGTCGGGCGACATGCCCACCTTCTGAACGATGGAGTCGCCGCGGCCCTCGGTCTTTAGCTGTTCGCTGAGCCACTGCGCTTCGGACAATTGCAACTGACTGTGGAGAGCACGTCGCAGTATATCGGCGGCGTCCCACTTCTCTCGGTTGCTCGAACAACTGCTCGGCAACTCCTGCAACTGCAACACTCAGTCCGTCTGTCTACTGGCTTTGTGCCCACTTCCGACTTTCCCAGTCAATCAATCAATCAAATTTTATTCGCACCCGATTTGGTGGTAGAACAGGTAGTACAGGCTCAGTGACGACCCCTCGGATCTTACACCACCTTAAATGTTAGGAACGGTAGTAATTTAGCACTTTCGGCTCTAAGCTGTTGGGTAAATTTGGTTAACGAGGAAGCACTAAGAGTTTTATCTGATAATGTATTCCAAACCTCAACCCAGTTCCGGCTTTCCTGCACCTAACCTCTAAGCCTCAACCTTACCCCCAAGCCTAAACCTGAACCTAAGTCCACTCATTCAGCATTGTTACATAACTACAATTCTTGGATATTTTACCAGTCTGTATCATACATGTAACAGCTCCGGGCCGACCTGGGGGGGAGGGGGTTTTTTCCTCAGGTGAGGGGTCGAGGGGGGTTTCACCCAGGTGGGGGGTCCCAAATTTCAAAAAGCTCCAAAACGCCTAGAAATGCGTTTTTAGCACGTTTTTTTCAGTAAGGACGCTAAAAATCGCTATTTTAAGCTGCCAAATAGCGTTTTAAAGCTAAAAACAAGCAAAAAATGACAAAAAGAGCTTCCAAAAACACCGATTTTTCTTAAATATCAGCAGTGGAAACGCCAAATTCGGTTTCCAAAGGCTTTTCAAGTGAATTTTTGGCTAAAAATTAGTGATTTCTGAGCCAGTTTGTTAGTACTGGAGCCACTAGTAGTACTTGTATTTTTGGGTAGAGGGGGGTCCCTCAACCTGTCCAGGAGGTGAAGGGGTGAGGGGGGTTTGGCCTTTCCAGCTAGGGGGTAATTCCCCCAAACACCCCTAGTCATACATGTAACAGGTCATCCACCGATGGGGGTGGGGGGGTCTGGCGCCGGCCGGGGGGGGTCTGAGCCAAAATTTTGGGAGGGGGGTAGGGCACTAAAAAACGCTCAAAAATCGGAAAAATCGCAATTTTGGGCTAAAAATCGCCAAAAATCGCTAATTTGGGCTGAAATACAGCTAAAAAGTGCTGTTTTGCAGGCGATTTTGGCAATTTTTGTGTCTGAAATTCTAAAAAAATGCAAAAATTTGCTCAAAAAATTTACTTCCCAGAAAAATCGGAGGGGGGGCGGCGAAATCGTCTCGGGGTGGGGGGTCTGGCCTAAGTCGGGTGGGGGCAGACCACCCAGACCCCCCTGTTACATGTATGCCCCTAGTACATGTATGATCGAGGGTGTATGGGGTTCCTGTATACGGAACGTAGGATTCACTGAGAAATCAGTAAGTAAACTAAAACTAAATCAATGTTTTTGGGCTTAAACAGCATGTAAACACTCCTTGGACATCATACATGTAAGAGCTCCGGGCCGATCTGGGGGAGGGGGAGCTCCTCAGGTGGGGATCGAGGGGGGTTTCACCCAGGTGGGGGGTCCCAAATTTCAAAAAGCTCCAAAACGCCTAGAAATGCGTTTTTAGCACGTTTTTTTCAGTAAGGACGCTAAAAATCGCTATTTTAAGCTGCCAAATAGCGTTTTAAAGCTAAAAACAAGCAAAAAATGACAAAAAGAGCTTCCAAAAACACCGATTTTTCTTAAATATCAGCAGTGGAAACGCCAAATTCGGTTTCCAAAGGCTTTTCAAGTGAATTTTTGGCTAAAAATTAGTGATTTCTGAGCCAGTTTGTTAGTACTGGAGCCACTAGTAGTACTTGTATTTTTGGGTAGAGGGGGGTCCCTCAACCTGTCCAGGAGGTGAAGGGGTGAGGGGGGTTTGGCCTTTCCAGCTAGGGGGTAATTCCCCCAAACACCCCTAGTCATACATGTAACAGGTCATCCACCGATGGGGGTGGGGGGGTCTGGCGCCGGCCGGGGGGGGTCTGAGCCAAAATTTTGGGAGGGGGGTAGGGCACTAAAAAACGCTCAAAAATCGGAAAAATCGCAATTTTTGGGCTAAAAATCGCCAAAAATCGCTAATTTGGGCTGAAATACAGCTAAAAAGTGCTGTTTTGCAGGCGATTTTGGCAATTTTTGTGTCTGAAATTCTAAAAAAATGCAAAAATTTGCTCAAAAAATTTACTTCCCAGAAAAATCGGAGGGGGGTCGGCGAAATCGTCTCGGGGTGGGGGGTCTGGCCTAAGTCGGGTGGGGGCAGACCACCCAGACCCCCCTGTTACATGTATGCCCCTAGTACATGTATGATCGAGGGTGTATGGGGTTCCTGTATACGGAACGTAGGATTCACTGAGAAATCAGTAAGTAAACTAAAACTAAATCAATGTTTTTGGGCTTAAACAGCATGTAAACACTCCTTGGACATCATACATGTAAGAGCTCCGGGCCGATCTGGGGGAGGGGGAGCTCCTCAGGTGGGGATCGAGGGGAGTTTCGCCCAGAGGGGGGTCCAAAATTTCAAAAAGCTCCAAAACGCCTGGAAATGCGTTTTAACACGCTTTTTTCAGTATTAAATTAGAGTACAGAGCGGGCTATTTATCAATTCGGGGTTTGGTCTTGCTCTAACTTTTTAGTGTTCGGCAATCGATTTCACAGAAATTTCAACACAACGCGCACGCGAGCTTAGAATTTTTACTCTCAAAATTTTGTCCAACTCAGTCAGTCAGTTCAGCCACCAGCTACGCATTTCTACGTGTCGGTCGTCAGTTTCGGCGCTACTAATAAATAAGACTAATCGTTTTAATCGTTCGTTCTAATCGTTAATAGTTTAGAATCAAACCTGCACCGGTAGAAACGAACGATTTTTCCGTTCAGCTCACCTAAACGGAAAATTTCGAACAACCATTGCGAGCCAATAAGCTGACATTTTTTCCTGCAAATTTGTCAGCCACTACAGTTTCTACAAAAGAAACTCTAGACCAATTCACAGAACAAACGGCCAAGAATTGAGCTCACAGAAGCGTTTCAAAATTTCCCATTCAGGTGAGCTGAACGGAAAAATTGTTTGTTTCTACCGGTGCATGACTCAAATTAGAAGTGCGGTATATTAGTTTCGGCCTTTTTAAGCAGTTCCAGTCACTTTACAAATGGCAGGAGAGAGAGAGAGAGAGAATGGAGAGACCTCAGTAGTAAGCGCGGTAGAGGCGGTGCTGGGCGAGTCAGAACTGGACCACTCGGCCGTGGAATCGGTGCCGGTGAGGCTGTGGGCACCGGTGGTCATAGCCTCGGGCGCGAGAGCGACGGTGGAGACTGGGGCTCGCATTTCCTTGTCGAACAGTGGCACGAACCTGTCCAACTGGACCGAGTTGAACCACGAGTACTGCATCAATCAGTTTTTTTTATTATTAATTACGCTCTAATTTTCAGACAAACCTCGTCGTCCGAGATGTGCAGCGGCGGGGCGATGCGCTGAAAGCGCGGCTTGAAGCTGGAGAGCGCCGGCGGACTGGAGCCGGTTAGAAACTGCTCCCAACTTTTTAGCATGGCCTGTTGTTCGGAGTAGGAGCTGAAAGGAAAGCCCTTAATACAGTGGAAGCCACTGACAGGAAGTCCAGTTATTGTCCACAGATTTTTAGGAAGAAAACCCAGTCCCCCGTCGTCTGGCAGAGAAGACAAGAAGAGAGTACACTTTAGCGGCGGCTTCCGTGTCGGGGTACTTGAGCAGACTGGGCAACGTGTGTCGTACAGTAACCGGGAAGCGCGACTGTATTTCTTGGATGGCCGTCTCCAGATGCGTCGTGTCACAACTCTAAACATACATGTGCATGGGGGGTGCCCAGGGGGGACGAAAATAAATATCTACCAAACGTTGCTAGAGGCTGCTAGAAAGCCTCCAGATGCGTTTTTAAGCCTCAGAAATCAATTTTGGCAACTACGCACCCTCCCTCCAGGCAACTACGCACCAAACCCGAAATTTTTTTCAAATTTTCCTTGAAAATCTGGATTTTTTGACAATGTTTCTGTCAGAGAAGTGGTTTTTTGGCAATTTTTTGTTGAAAATTTGATTTTTACTGCAAATTTTTGAAAAGTTATCCAAAAATTTCGAATTTTTCGAAAGAATTTTGGCAAAAATTTAAATTTCCCGCCAAAATTTGAATTTCCCGCCGAAAATTTGAACCTATATCCAGGCAACTACGCACGGAGGCCTGGCCGTCCCCCCTGAGCCGCCGACCATGCACATGTATGACTCTAAACCAGCTTCCTAATAGCCGTTTTCTATAGTAATTTTGTCAGCTATTCACATTCTACAGTCAGGCACTTAACGCCGTTTATGGTACCGGTACCTAGCAGACATGGGCTAGCATTTCGGCTGATGGGGGGTAGAATTTTCAATTCCTGAGGGGGGCTGATGGGGGTAGGAGCGCCTGATGGGGGGCTGAGGGGTGGTAAGCCAAAAAGTCCGATTTTTGGCGAAAATCAGGGTTTTTTGGCTTCTTTTTCATTAAAATAAGTTAAAATTAGCTATTCTAAGCTCATTTACGCCTATTCCAGGCATATTTTTATCATGACTTTCTATACAAAATTCTTCCCAAAAATTCCTGATGGGGGGTAGTGGCCGGCTGATGGGGGGCCAACCCCCCCCCCTTTGCCCATGTCTGGTACCTAGGTAGTGATACCATATTATGGTACACCCACGTTCGGGGCCTATGCTGGTACCATATACCTGTAAGGTACCACTCTGTCATACATGTAACAGGGGGGTCTGCCCCCCACCCGACTTAGGCCAGACCCCCCCCCAGATGGGGACCCCCTGAGACGATTTCACCGACCCCCCCCCTCCGATTTTACTGGCAAGTAAATTTTTGAGCAAATTTTTGCAATTTTTTACAATTTCACACACAAAAATTGCCAAAATCGCCTGCAAAACAGCACTTTTTAGCTGTATTTCAGCCCAAATTAGCGATTTTTGGCAATTTTTAGCCAAAAAATTGCGATATTTTCGATTTTTGAGCGTTTTTTAGTGCCCACCCGCCTCCCCCAATTTTTTGGCTCAGACCCCCCCGGCCGGCGCCAGACCCCCCCCCTCCCCCCATCGGCGGATGACCTGTTACATGTATGCACTCTGTTCAGATTTCGTACCATATGGTACCGGCACCCATGGCCATGGGCAGTCGGCTAACGTGAGGGTACAATTATGGTGACGGTACCATGCAGTGTCGGTACCAAATATGGTACCGGTGCCGGTACCAATGCGAAGGTAGGGGTACCATATGTGGCGTCGGTCGGTACCATAAAGGGCGTTAAGTGGCTGACCGTTCTACTTAGCCAACAACTAGAGTGCGAACAATACCTGAGCCCCCAAATACTTGCAGAGCTGGGCCAAAAATTCCATTTCAGTGAACAGTAGTGCACATTAAAGTGGAGTTTTAAAAATAATTTTGAAGGCCAAATAAAAAGCATTTTTATGAAAATCTTTCATTTCGAAATTTTTTCCTTGCAAGAAATTTAGCTTGTAGGAGATGCAAGGATGCATCAGAAGCAAGTTTAAATACAAAAGCTGATACTTTGGTTCAAACATAGTGTTACAGCCTGAGAGTCGATATTATTCTACCCGCAGCATTGCTCACAGAGTGGCTGCTGCTCTTTAGAGCCTAAAATATTAACAGGCTTACAATAGGAACGAAACTGATAGAACTGCACTGCTAATGTATTATCTTAGGCTAAGTTCAACCATTTGTCCACAAGATTTCCATACCGTGAATAAAATAAAAAATTTTAGAAATGGGCCTTCAAAAAAAAGCCTAAGAATACTACATTCCAGTAGTGTACACAGTAGCCGTTTTGGCTCTTTTGGAAGGCGAGAAAAACTTATCCTTTAAGAAAGTATTTAGAGAAGCCATTCTGAGTGTGAAATTAACAGTTTTAGTGCTTAATAATTCGTAATTCAGTCGTGTTTTACCATTTTCGGTGAATCTTTCATTACTCGGCCGGAAAGGGTGTGTGTTACCTGCACAACCCTAGGCAAGGTTCCGGTACATTCTGTCTGTGTCATTAAAAATAACACAATTTCTATTTTAGGTAAGAACAGAGAAATTAATGATGACTCATGTACTGCTTAGAAAAAGCGGCACTATAAGAAATTCTACTACGTAACTTTTAGTTGATTAACGCAAAAACGGCTGCTTCTTAAACATAATCATCGATCAACCTTTTCGATTTTTTCAGGTCAACACATACATGGGCCGGGGGGGTAAGGGGGGGTATACCCCTCCCCCTCGGCCGGCCATACCCCCCCTCGGCCGTCCAAACATACTCCATACCCCCCTCGCCGGCTAACCCCCCCACCCCCCCCTCCCGGAGGGAGAAATTTTCGCTTATTTAAGGCAAAATAGGCGTTTTTTGGACTTTGTGCGGGGTGGGGGACCCCCCCCCCCCGAGGTCTCAACCCCCCCCCCACCCCCTCTCCGGATTTTTCCGGCCCATGTATGTCAACATTGTTTTTTTCTATATTTACAGGTAGGGACAAAACCTGAAAAACACCCCCATACCATACCAGTTCGCACTCTACCGACAACATCGACCGACCAAAAGCAGAAAAATTCTGTTGGTCTGTTGTTTCTGTCGGCAATCTTAAGTTCAACGTAGCATTGGGTGGGAGAGGAAAAGAGGCCGGTGTCGGCCTAAAGTGACCAGTTAGAAAGAAAGAGAGGCTTACCGGGGGCGCAGGAACGTCCAGCTGCATAATGTGATGTGGCGTTTTCTTGAGAAGCTAAATGAAGAAAACCGTCAGTTAACAATTTTATGGGAAAGCATCTTTGATACCGCCCAGAAAATCTGCTGAACATTTTTCGTAAAATCTGTAGCCAATCCTTTTTTGGCAAGTCAAAGTTTAACTAGGATGTAGAAGCTTTTCGTAGTCTTCTACACTTCCTTTTACCGGTGCATGTCTGGGCTCAAGCAAGATTCGTGCCGATCCGGCGATCCAAAATCCCTTGCCTGACAAAAGCAAAAACTGCCCAGACATTTAGAAAAATTCATCTCATCTAACGTCAATTTCTTATACCAAAACTGGTGCCATTCATGCGCAAAGCTGCCGTCATTTGTTAGCATGCGTTTCTTCCATCGCTTTTTGCGCATTCACAGTGCACAGGGTTTTTGGAAGCCGTTTCTGTCATTTTTTGCTTGTTTTTAGCTCTAAAACGCTATTTGGCAGCGAAAAAAATGCTAAGGCGTTTTGGAGCTTTCCGAAACACCACAATTCATAAAAACACTTACATCTGTGGCATTTTTGGCCAGCAGAGCGACCAAGAAGTAGCGCTCCTGCGCTGACAACTCGGGTAAACTTCCCACCAATTCGGAAACCGACTCTTTCTGCGGATTCTGCAAAAGTAACTACGCAGTCGGCAACATAAAAAATGAGAGTGGAAGCAAAGAAAAGAAAGGTGCGTACCAAGAGTTTGAGGAAGAGCGGCAGGTAGGGGTTGTGTTGCAACGGTTCGTGTTTGTACATTTCACTTAGCAGAAACAGAGCCACCAGTCGCTGAGTCGGTCTGGCTACCAGGTCCTGTTCGCGCAGAAGCGCCAACAAGCTAATTCCCATGCGTGGGTGGTCTTTCGGCCGAAACTCTCGCTCGAACAACGCGGCCACCTGTTCGAATGTCTGACTGTTTTCCGAATTCAGCAGCCTGAAACCGTACGTGCTGATGAAACGGCCATCCAAACCATACATGGGCCGGAAAAATGGGTTCGGGATAGTCAAAATCCGAAAATTTGGGGGTGGTCCTGCCGGTTTGGGGGGGTCGCGGCAATTTTGGTCGTTTGGGGGGGTGTCGAGCCCAAATTGGGGGTTGGGCAAACCCTCCCAAACCCCCCCCCGGCCCATATATAATCCAAACTAAATTTACCAGTTACCGCCACCCCCCGCCACATCGGATCGGATCGGCTGCATGCGTTTTGATCGATTTCCCGGTATTCCCGGTTTTACCCGGTATTCTCATTTCCCGGCAATCCCGGTTTTCCGTAATCCCGGTATTCCGCTCCCTGTTGCATCACTACGCATCAGTATTAATATATACTCCATTTCTGACCTTCCCTGATGTTTCTCCCCCTAGCTACACATAACCCCTTTAAGTTTTGACCTATTGCTGCAAAAGTTCTTATGAGAAAGCAAACCAATCCGAATTATCATCAATCAAGAATTATCAAGAATCAAAACGCCTTGTTCGTTGGCTTTCATGTGACACCAATTATCTAAGTAGGGACCGGCAACGGCGGCCAATTTTGCGCCGCTCCGCGTGCCTAATTTTCTTCGCACGTTTTCACCACACTGGTGTCGCGGGGATCAAAATCATGTTTTTTAAGAAATGCGGCTAGAAAAGCGCGTTCTTTTTTTATGGTTTTTTGTTTTAATTATTTTAACATAACTATTCACCCAAATCACCTTGCTATACGCTAAGCTGCGGTTGTTTTCGGCTAAAATAAGCGGAAAAACAGCGTCAGTGTAAAAAAAAGTTTATGATCTCAAAAGGTGCGCCCGACGGTATTAAAGAGGCGTTGATCATCTTTCGTTTGAGCCATTTTTTTCGGCATCGATGCAGCCAAAGATCCCGGAAATCAGATTGAAATTTTACATGGTTAAGCATAGGCAGAATCGGCATTTTTTCAGAAAACGAAAGTTTGCTCTTAAACAAAGAACAAATAAAAAAGGTGCGCCCGCTTAAATTTTAGTTTAGGTGTTGCTCTTACTAAAATCACTCAGATTTGGCGCCCTAGGTCGTTAAAATTAGAGGGTATCGAATATGAACGTATTGGGGATCCTGAGCAGCCCAAAGCCAATGGTTTATATTTTGCTTCTTGACAATCCTTTAGTAGTTTTGCGTCTCTGCTAATCAATATAAGGTGAATCCTGCTCAGGCTTAGCGTGTGTAGTCAATAAATATGGTACAAAAGCGGAAAAACCTGTAATCGCTTATTCGAGTTAACTTCATAATTCGTTTTCATCCTTCAAATTTTCAGCGTTTATTCATAAGTGTTAAAGATATTTTTTGCTCAAATTTGAGCTGCATATTCCAACGCAGACCGCCGAAAGCCGGTGATGGCCAGTAGGTAAATGGGAACCGAACCGGCGCTGCCGTTGCACCCAATGGCAGCAAAGGGGAGGGTTGTTTGTAGACAGGGCTACCCCATTGAAGGGCTCTGAAAAGAGCGAGGGGTGTCCTGAGCTGTCCGAAAGGACAGTGGAACTCATAAACAAACAACAAACAAACAAACGCAAACAGGCACGGAAGGTAATCCAGTAACAAACGAAAGTCGGATAGGGTTAGGTGTAGCTGGGGGGGGGAATCAGGGAAGGTCAGAAATGGACTAGATATTAATTAATTAACTTTCTTATGACTATACAACTCCGGAACGTGCGCTATACTGATGCATACCCCTAGGGGTATTTTTATATTTAGAAAACAAGCCCTCAGGAGCGTGTCCTGTACTGATGCATACCCCTAGGGCATACATGGGTCGGGGGGTAAGGGGGTATACCCCTCCCCCTCGGCCGGCCATACCCCCCTCGGCCGGTCATACCCCTCCCTCCCCCACCCACCCTCCTCCCAGAGGGAGGAAATTTTCGCTTATTTAAGGCAAAATAGGCGTTTTTTGGCCTTTTTTCGGGGGGACCCGAGGTTTCCAACCCCCCTACCCCCTCCGGATTTTTCCGGCCCATGTATGCCTAGGGGTATTTTTATATTTGGAAAACAAGCCCTCAGGAGCGTGCCCTGTACTGATGCGTGTCTAGGGTATTTTTATATTTGGAAAACATGCCCTCTGGGAGCGTGCCCAATACCGATGCGTCCCCTAGGGGTATTTATATGTTTTTAAAACAGGCCCTCCGGAGCGTGCCTATACTGATGCATCCCTCCAGGGGTATTTTTGTATTTGGAAAACAGGCATACATGGGCCGGAAAAATCCGGAGGGAGTATGGGGGTCCAAAAAAGGCAAAAAAACGCCTATTTTGCCTTAAATAAGCGAAAATTTTCTCCGTCTGGGAGGGGGTGGGGAGGGGGTATGGCCGGCCGAGGGGGTATTGGCCAGCGAGGGGTATACTCCCACACCCGTATGTATGAAAACAGGCACTCCGGAGCCTGCCTATACTGATGCGCCTCTAGGATACTTATATATTTGGCAAAACGGGCCCCCGGGGCTTGCCCTATGTTGATGTAGTGATCATTAGACTCACCAGGCGAAGGACTTTCAAATGATATACAACACGACCATTTTGAGCGATTTTGGAATGTTTCCAAAAATAATCGATAATCGATATTTATCGATAAATCATGTTAATTTATAATTAATTATGATTAAAAACATTAATTTTTGTTTGGGATCGGTTCCTGATTCCCCCGCGCTACACCTGATCCGGAATTTCTCACCGAAGTACAAATCGGAGGAAGTAGGGGGGCCAATCCGGGGGGGTCTGGAATATTTCGGGTGGGGGGAACCACCTGTTACATGTATTGTAGCAGCTCATCCTTGTCTGAAACTGTAGTGTCTGAAACTGTAAAACAATTGTGCCAGAAACATCGGAGAAGGAGAGTGGAAAAGATCGTTTTGATGACGTAAGGCTAATTTGTCTAAGGGGTGCTGGATCTGCTAAACTGCGCTACAGCATTGGCTGAGCGTCAAACCTGCGCGCCATACAACGCCATTATTATTCGAACCTTTGGTTTCGCATTTAGCAACTATTCTGATTATTGCGGTGCCAGTGAAATGCGTATAAAATCTTTATGGACATTAGCAAAGCTTAACGAATCGCTTAACACATTGTTTCTTCATTGACAAGAACCAGATCAGGTTTAGCTGGGGGGAAGGGAATCAGGAACCGATACCAAACAGAAATTAATATTTTTAATGATCATAATTAATTATAAATTAACAAGTTTTATCGATATTATCGATGATTTTGGTTTGTTCCGGTTTCCTCCATTCCGGTTTCCTCCGTTCCGGTTTCCTCCATTAATTTTCCGGTTTCCTCCGTTTTGAAATTTTACTGTTTTGGTGCATATCTATTTCAGAAATTGAATTTTGAAGGTACTAACTATAAAATTAAACAATAATAAACTGTATTAACGGAAGACTGGGGTTTTTTTCAGAAATTGCAGCAGTTATGCGGCACTTAGTCGCTTTCGCGTGTTTGTTGGCCTCTTGGTTGAATAATTGACAACGATTAAACAGCGATTGGTTGCGGCTGCCTTGAGGTCAGGCTCAGACAAAGCGTAGGCTACACTGCACTAATCTGTTCGCAGCCAGAGCACCTGTGTGAACTGCGTGGTGAGTGTGTTGAGCTGCCTGTTCACATGCTCGTAAACTTTATTTGGACGGTCCTGTAGGTTTCCGGCGGTGAACTGCGCGGCCATGACATGCTTTGCTCGTTGATCATCTTGCTGAGGAATCGGTAGAAGTTTGGTTGGCACTGCCTAATCAGCTTCTTCCAACCAAGAAATACTTTTCTCTCAACTCATTACCTCAAAAAACAACAGCAGTCTTTTGGCGAGTGTCTAATCGTTGTCAATTATTCAACTAAGAGGGCAACAAACAAGCGAAAGGTAACATACCTGACTGCCATCCCTCTATGTTCTTGTTAGTTCTTCCCAAAGTGCACAATGCGACCCCGTCAGATATGTGGACATCCGGCTTAATTATCCTTTGTTTTGATAGGTCACCTTCACTTAAAGTGGGTTCATATAGTAGGTCGGCGTCGGCAGCGCGGCAACTCGGGAAATCTACCCCAATTTGAGTAGACACATAAGGATGCAGCAGTTCACATAGTCTGTAGTGCGTCTGGAGCCGTTCCAGACGGCTAAAGACTTGCCGATTATTTGGCCAAATCCCAAATCGCCAGGACGCGATTTACAATCTTTTATGGCCGCCAAGGGTTCCCGACCAATTAAGCAGTGCGCTGAGCATGCGGCACCTTTACTGGTGTCAGTGTCGGCCTGAGGGCATTGGCGGCCAATCGCCATTTAATCGTCGTCAATTATGCAACTGAGGGCAACAAACAAGTGAAAGTGACAAAGTGCCGCATAACTGCTGAAATTTCTAAAAAAAACCCAACGCTAATACAGTTAATTATTATTCAAATCTTGCGTTAATACAGTTTATTATTATTATATTTTTATAGTTAGTGCCTTCAAAATTGAATTCCTGAAATAGATATGCACCAAAAAAGTAAAATTTCAAAACGGAGGAAACCGGAAAATTAACGGAGGAAACCGGAACGGAGGAAACCGGAACGGAGGAAAACGGAATGGAGGAAACCGGAACGGAGGAAACCAGAACACGCCGATGATTTTTTGTCAAAATTCTAAAATTTCAAAGTTGTCCAAAATGGTCGTATCATTTGAAATCCCTTCGCCTGTCCAGCCCACGGGCCGGGCCGGGCATGCCCGTCAACGATTTTGGACGGGCCGGGCCGGGCACAATTTTCAGGCCCCCCGGGCCGGGCCCGATCTTGATGCCCGTCAGGCATATATAAAGAACAGCAGAATACAAAAAAGAACACCTTGATTAGCTTAGCATTGCCCCAAATGAATTCAAAATACGCGCCGTTCTACCATATGCAGAATTATTTTAACAGTACTTTCAGCCTTGGTGCCGTTCTTACACAAGCCTTTACCCCACCTGCCGACCAACTTAATTTTAAGCCTCAGTTTGGAGCTCAGGCCTAGATTCAAGTGCACACTTTGATTTATAGGGTTGAGCTTCTGCGTCTGGCTTTTTAAAAAGGGTGTCAACCACTGCCCTGGATATGTAATGTACATTGTGTATCATTATCAATGACAAAAAACCCCAATATCCAATTCCTGGAAAACAACCCAATACCAGTTCGCACTCTAATTAAAAGAAAGCATAAATTTGAAATTTGCTGTTTTAAAATGCCAATTTCCAAAGCTTCGCATGAAATTTAGCTTTTAATCTGAAAATTCATGCCAAATTTTCAAAAATTTAGTAAGACAAAGCAAAATTAACGGGCCGGACAGGGCCGGGCCCGATTTTGATGCCCGCCGGGCATGGCGGGCCGGGCATGCCTCACCTGATCGGCCCGCTGGGCCGGGCCGGGCCGGAAAAAAGGTGCCCGTGCACATCTCTAGCATAGGGCACGCCACCAGGGGCCTGTTTTGCCAAATTTAAAAGTAGCTCTAGAGACGCATCAGTATAGGCACACTCCAGAGGGCCTGTTTTCCAAAGATAAAAATATGTCAATTTACTTTGTTCCTGCGGCAAAGAAATGAACTATAGAGTAGGCACGAAGGGGTTTCATGGTCAGGGAATCCATTGCTGACATAACTATAATCACTGGAATACTGTATTTTGTGGTCCCAACACGAAAATTGTTATTTTGCGTCCATGCATGCCTGGTGCAAGGAAACGCTCTATAGAGTAGGCAAAATAGGTTTTCAGGGGTGGGGAATCTATTTCTGACATAACCACCATCGCTCGGTTACTGTATTTTGAGATCCCGACAAGAAAATTGTTATTTTTTGCTATTTGGGTGTTCCTGTTGCAGCGGATAGCTGGATAAAGTAGGTAATCAAACTTATGAGTTTGTACATTCGTTCTAGGACCACAATATACAGTAATCCAGTAACATTCGCTATGCCTTGAGTGAATTCGCTGATGCCGAAAACCTTTCATGCTTGTGACTTCATCGTTTTCTTGTGACAGGAACACCAAATAGCAAAAAAATAACAATTTTCTTGTCGGGATCTCAAAATACAGTAACCCAGTGATGATGGTTATGTCAGAAATAGATTCCCCACCCCTGAAAACCTTTATTGCCTACTCAATAGAGCGTTTCCTTGCACCAGACATGCATAAACGCAAAATAATAGTTTTCCTGTTGGGACCTCAAAATACAGTATCCCAGTGATTATAGTTAGGTCAGCAATGGATTCCCTGACCATGAAACCCCTTCGTGCCTACTCTATAGAGCATTTCTTTGCCACAGCAACAACGTAAATTGACAAAAAGTTATTTTCGTGCCAGGACCACACAATACAGTATCCGAATGGCTTCAGAATGGACTGAAATCGATTCAAAACACTGTAAAGTACATTTTTAACCACAGTGGAGGGGTTAAGCTTCTACATACCAGCAGAAAAAAATCAAATGACCTAAAGTTGAAAAAATCGGGATTACGGTATCAGGGTCAATTTTTCAATTTTTCAGGGTTCTTATTTGTCTCAATCGACGTAAAACTAAATTTTACACCATCTATGTGAATTTCAGCCTGATCGGCTGAGTTGGTCCAGAGTTATTCCAATCCCCCAGAAATCTGAACATCGCCAAAAATGGCCATTTTTAGCATTTTGGGCCAAATTTGATGGTGCATAACTCTGGAACCGTTCCACCTATAAGAAATATGAATACATTTTTGAAATCCCGAGGTCTGTAGATAATAATTCACTGAAAAACTCGCGCTCAACCCAACTACAGGAAAAGCTGATTTTTTCCGTCGCGCAGATTAGCATTACCATGACGCGTTGCGCAGATTAGGTTGCACCAGAGTACCGAGCTCGAGCCACTCTACAACTTTGGTTATGAGGCAAAAAGCGCTCCGATGCACCCATAAGGAGTTATTCGCAAAAAACCGCCAGTCCGCTCTTTTTTGGCAAGGACTTTAAACGATTCCCGGCCCATTCCCCCCACCCGGCGCTGCCGCGGCGGGTTACTGTAATATTGCTATATGTGAAACAACACAAACCGCGCGAAGTTTAAACGACTTCGCAGAGAAGTGGTAGTAAAAGCACTAAAACAGAACAGCTTAAATCTCCAAGTAGTTGCAATTTTTATAAATACCGATACCCGGTATGCCAATTATTTTCAGAATACCTGCCTGCAAGTGCAAACATCCCTCCCCTTTGCTGTTATCAGGTACGGTGCAACGGCAGCTCCAGTTCGGTTCCCATTTACGTATTTACCGTCACCGACTTTTGGAGGCCTGGGTTGGGTCTGGGCCTGACAATTTTCCAAATATAAAAGTACCCACAGACGCATCAGTATAGGCACGCTCTGGAGGGCCTGTTTTCCAAACATAAAAGTACCCCTAGGGGACGTATCGGTGTAGGAAATATCCGGAGGGCCTGTTTTCCAAACACAAAAGTACCCCTAGGGGACGCATCGGTGTAGGAAATCTCCGGAGGGCCTGTTTTAAAAACATAAAAATACCCCTAGGGGACGCATCGGTTTAGGAACACTCCAGAGGCCCTGTTTTAAAAACATAAAAATACCCCTAGGGGACGCATCGGTGTAGGAACGCTCCAGAGGCCCTGTTTTAAAAACATAAAAATACCCCTAGGGGACGCATCGGTATAGGAACGCCCCAGAGGCCCTGTTTTAAAAGCATGAAAATACCCCTAGGGGACGCATCGGTATAGGAACGCTCCGGAGGGCCTGTTTTAAAAACACAAAAGTACCCCTAGGGGACGCATCGGTGTAGGAAATCTCCGGAGGGCCTGTTTTAAAAACATAAAAATACCCCTAGGGGACGCATCGGTTTAGGAACACTCCAGAGGCCCTGTTTTAAAAACATAAAAATACCCCTAGGGGACGCATCGGTGTAGGAACGCCCCGGCCTGTTTTAAAAACATAAAAATACCCCTAGGGGACGCATCGGTATAGGAACGCCCCAGAGGCCCTGTTTTAAAAGCATGAAAATACCCCTAGGGGACGCATCGGTATAGGAACGCTCCGGAGGGCCTGTTTTAAAAACATAAAAGCACCCCTAGGGGACGCAATCGGTATAGGAACGCTCCAGAGGCCCTGTTTTAAAAACATAAAAATACCCCTAGATGGACGCATCAGTATAGGCACGCTCCGGAGAGCCTGTTTTAGAAACATAAAAGAACTCCTAGAGGCGCATTTTCCAAATATAAAATCATTTCTGACCTCTCAAAAACCTCAGCGGAGGGGAAGAAAAATATATTTTCACACCAAACATAGAGCAGATAGCGCATACCGTAATCCGGCCGCGGCAGCGCCGGGTGGGGGGGGAATGGGCCTCCTCCCCTTTAAACAAACCAAAAATTAATCGCGTCGCGCCTACCGTAGTTTTCGCATTTGACGTTCACGAAAGGGATTTTACGGAGTAACTACGGTAAGCACCCCTTAGACAAATTAGCCTTACGTGTTTTGATGGGGGGTGCTCCCCTATCGGGGGGTTGGCCCAAGTCGGTGGGAGGGGAGCAGAACCCCAGCCCCGCTGTTACATATACAAATGTACCTGGAAAACACAGGAATACCAGTTCACACTCTACTATTCAGTTCTAGTTCGAGCTACCAAGGTGTTTGTTCGGTATATAAAGGTGGTAGACGCAGTCCTACAGTCTTGGTATATAAAAAATGTAAAAGAAAATCGCATTGCGATTAGAATGACACCGGTCCCATCAAAATCGGCGCAGGGGTTTACGAGTGACAGTCTGATAAAGTACCTCGGTCATATCGGTATGCACGCTACGGTCAACTTTCTAGGAAGAAAAGGTGGCACGCTGGGTGACGCAGTTAAACGGTCATTTGACGAGTTAACTCGCTTATTATCCAAACAATTCCGTTCCGGTTTGTTTTGTTAGACTGCATAAATTGTGCTCTTTTCAATTCTGAAGCCGAATTTCGCCTAGGAGCATTTTGAATTTTCGCGTGCCGGTCCCTAATCTAAGTTTAGCTTGCTTGCTGCCAGTTCCTGCGCAAAGCAAGCAGAAACCAAAAATAGGCGTTTCGTAACTCTTAACTGAAGCAAAATAACTATGGAAACTCCAAAAAAACTTACGCATTGAGTGCGTAGACTTCTTTGAGTGAAAGCGACATTGTCAGAGCTTGGGAGCTCATCGCCTTCCCACCACCGCTGACACACGCAAAATATAGCTACTTATATCAAAATCAATCAGCAGACCAGTCTCTCTTCACCTTTTTTCTTTACTATATTTTTGGTAATATCGAATCGGCGCAAAGTTAATCGGCGCAAAGCGCAAAGTGGCGCAAATTTTTCAGTGGTTGCGTGAACATCTAAGATACTGTAGCCCGCGAAATTTAAATTCTATCGTCCCTCTTTTCTTAATTTGTCGTTCCATAAATGATGATTGTCTCAGAACCATTTCTCATTCGCAATATGCACTGTATTTAACCTTCAGGGACTCAAGTTAATACGTTAATTATTTTATTAATTACTATTAATTGTTGTTAATTACTCAAGTTAATATTTCAAGTTTAATACCACTCTGGAATCCATAAGTTTCGTTGCCCACATCAGCGTGGGGTATAGATAGAAAGTAAGTAGAAAGTAAGGTGAAAACGTTAGGCATGTATGTGCAAGAGCGTAGCTGGGAATCGAACCCAGCACCTTTGGTGGATTTCCGGTCCAATGCACTAACCACTATGCTACACGCCGATGCCAGACAAACACCTTAACTAGACCCTTGACAAGCCAGACAAAGGCCGAGAATAAGTTCAGATACATTAGCTCCACCCATTTCCGTCCTAGAGGAACGGCTTTTTAACATTTGTAAATGAAATAAATATGAACGAAACGGTACCGTTCGTTGAAGACGAAGTCGGCGTCGATCATAATTATGCTGGGACGGTGACTAGCACGCCTAACAAAGCTACTGCGGCAACAACGTAAGTGTGGTTTTCATAAGTTGGTAAAAGTTAACAATCTCGGTCCCCGGTCTAATCATAGCAAATTCGGGCGGTCCTAAATTGCCCGGATTAATAGGCAGAGCCGTACATGAAAAATGGTTTGCAAATTTCACAGCTGATTTTGGTATTCGTATTCGTAGCCAAGACAGAACTCAGAGTGACAGGCGCGCGGATCGCCATTACTGACTAGACTATGCGACCAATAAAACAGAACAGCGAACGATGTACTGTGAATACGCCTTGGAAATTGTTTTGAAGTTAAAGTATGCAACTCGTTTGCTTAGCGATGTTTGATTTCCTTGATTCTCAAGCGGTAAGCCTGGCGTGTCTAAAAGCGTCCGGTCCCGTGTAAAAAGCAACGTAACGTAGAGAATACACAGAATAAATAACTCTCTAGATTCGCAAATAAGAAATATGGTTCGCCGCTGCAGCACCAGTTTCTGTGCTCTCAGATTGCTGGTGAGATTATAATTATTATAATATAATAATATTAAGTCAGTACTTTCCCAGCCCAGCAGTACTTTTTTTACGTTCGCGTTACCTTCCAAACAAGAAGCTATGTAAGTTAGACTACTAACCAACCAGTTCAAGGCTTTAATGTAAATGATTCCCGGTCCATTCCTCCACCCACGAAATAGCCATTTTTAACCTGAAAAGCTAAGATTGAACCTAGGCCTAAGCTAAAACCAAGGCTTTAATAAAGTGAGGGTGGTTGGCGGGTGGGGGAACGGGCTTCTTCCAATGCAAATTGGGGTACTGAACGCACATGTAAAGTTTTCCCGCATTAGCGCTGGTACCGTAAATTTGCGCTTTGCGCCGATTACCTTTGCGCCGATTCGATATTACCATATTTTTGTGCTTAAAAATATTTGGCAGTTAGTAGTTTACGCACCGTACGCACCGTTCGCACCGTACGCACCGTTACGCACCGTTCGCACCAGCAGCGACACCAATTGGGCGCCGATATTTTGAGTGGTGAATCTGCTTAGATCGATCAGAGAACCGTTCTATTTCAGTTTGCATTAACAAATTACGCGTTTTAGTAGAAAAGTAGCTGGAAAATGGGCTTGTATTAAAGTTTTAAAAGAAAAAAGCGAAAATAATCCCGTGTGTCAGGGGGGCCCTGGCACCCATGGAAGCAGTGTGTTTGTGGGTTCGAAACCTGTTGAGGCGATGGGAAGTAGTCAACACAAAGCCCAACCCAGGCCGTCGAAAGTCAGCAATGACAAGTAGATAAATTGGGACCAAACCGGCGCTGCCTTGCACCCACCCACCCAAAAGGGGAGGGTTGTTGTTAACTAGGCTATCGGACCTTCTGTCTCTTCCTGCTCTATAGCAGTTGGCTACTCCTAGTCTGAAAGGACAAAAAGTTACAACAACAAAATAACAATTCGACCGGACATACTGTACAATGCAGCGGAACCACTGACAGCATAACCAATATCGAGTTTGTCCTTGGTGTCAGTCATGAAGTAAAAACATTTGGATTGTTAGTTTAATGGTTGCCCCATCAGCGAAACCCATCAGGTCCAATTTTTCGGCCAATCATTTCCCATTTTGGTACTATGTCAATCAGAAAAGGTGCCGAGATGACACGTTTTTGCCTGACAAATTGAGACGTTTAGCGATGGGTGTAAAGTTTCGGTGATTTTTGTTATTGTACCCCGATTTTTGAAACAACCAAACACCTTTCCTTTCCCAGAGCCGATCCTATACAGAGTACATACAAGGTGTATAATATGGTAAATTCGCTTTTCCAATGCATCCTTTCCAACGCCGATACAGCAGCTTTGAAAAAATTTTTATACGTACTGTAGTGTATATTCTTGGGAAGAGTACTATCAGAAGAAAACTAAGCAACAAAAGCACTGCACTACAGCAACTGTCCGGAGATGCACCACAGCTAACAGAAAGAAGCTAATACGATGCAAGCATAACAGAAAAAGCAATTGCACTAAATGACCAGAAAGCTGCTACTAACTAACACCGAATCTTTGGGGGCGTGCAAAAATTACGTAATGGCATGAGGGGGGAGGGAGGTTCGCCAAATGATTACTAATCATTACGGTGGGGGAGGGGGAGTATTGGTTTCATCGTTAACAAAAAGCCACCCAATGATGGCTTCTATGTAAAACAAAGACTATACGTACATTGTACGTAGTTGTAGCTCATCAATAAAGAAAACTAAGAAAATTTTCAATTGTTACTGTATACTGATGTTATTTTAACTCTTAGACGCAGAAATTTTTTGCGTGCCTGGCCATAGGGACACTATTCCACCAAAACGCGTAATTTGTTAATGCAAGCTGAAATAGAACGGTTCTCTGATCGATCTAAGCAAATTCACCGCTCCGAAAGATTGGCGCCCATTGGGGGTCGCTGCTGGTGCGAACGGTGCGTAGCGGTGCGTACGGTGCGTAACGGTGCGAACGGTGCGTACGGTGCGTAAACTACTAGCTGCCAAAATATTTTCAATATGGGTAATATGGATTCGGACCCCCGGACCCCCGGACCCCCACCGAATTCGGACCCCCAGACTGGTACGGAAACAACGGTTTGTGGATTCGGAACCCCACCCCTGGACCGTAGCTTAAATTTCCCGAAATTTTGTTTGCAAATTTCGGGGCACATTTGGACACCTCGGTACGCGGACCATTCCCCCCATCCGCCGACCACCCTAACTTTAGGGCTCAGTTTCAAGCCGTTGCTTAGGTTCAGGCTTAGCTGGGTGCAGGTTCAGAGTTAGGATCATCCTCTAGGGTAAAATTTAATATGGCAGTTTGCCTTGCCAGGTGGGATTGAGCCGGCAATCGGTTTCTTTAAGCTCTGATTATATAAATTACTGTAACGCGGTAAATTCGTTCATATAATCATTATGTAATGACTTTGCGTAAAGTATTTCCCAACAAACTGCACGTCATAGAAATAAATTAAGCATCGGCTAAACGATTGTCAAAAATGCTTGACTTGGTGGTGAGTAAAAAAAGCTGCAACAGTTAAAGCGGAAGGTCAACACAACATTGAGCATTACAGTGAACAAATAAACTTGCACAAAAAATTGAGTCCAACAAAGTATTTCTCAGATAGAAATAAGTTAAATATAATGAAAAATGCCATACGGCAGGTAGGACAGCAAAAAACTGACTTCTTCACACTGTCGCTGAGCTCCACTGAAAGTACATCAAATCTGAATAAAAATTGAGCTAGAAATCTTTACTAGCGAAGGAGCTACTACTGTATATGAATCTAAAACTCATCATAGTCAGGGTCGTGGCAATCTTTTGATCCAAAATCCCCTGATGTGCCCCCGATTTTGCCTGCCCAACCAGATGCGAGGAAATTTTGAAAATTGCGTTTGAAAGGCAGTCTGAGCATACAACTATAACAGTTTTAGTAGTTTGAAGTAGAGATGCGCACGGGCCGGGCACACTTTTCGGCCCGCCGGGCCGGGCCGGGCCGACCAGTTTAGCATAGTGGCCCGAAAATTTTGAAAGGTTGCACAAATTCAAGACTATGTACAAAATGGTACCAGTGTTTTTTGCCATAAACAGCTGTTATGCCAGGAAAATGCTGGTAAAACTTCTATTAACGTAAATTCAAAGCATTTGAAGCGAATTTAATCAGTTATTGTGCCTATTTCCTTTAAAAACTTGCTTGAGTTTTTTCCGCATTTAAGTTTTTTTCGGAAAAAAACGAGGAAAAAACCGACCCAACAGTCCTGGGGTGAATTCTGGCAACTTTTTTAAAAATGGGCCGGGCCGGGCCGGGCCGGGCCGAGTGGCAAACGGGCCGGGCCGGGCCGGGCCGCAAAATTTGGAAAACGGGCCGGGCCGGGCCGAAAATTTCGGCCCGAGCGCATCCCTAGTTTGAAGAGGTTTGGTTGGGCCGCCCAACCAGGGCTAAAATTTTCTAAAAAATCAACCTTCAAAAACGCGTAAGAAAGGCATTCTGACCACAGAACTAACAGGTTTAGTAGTTTGAAGAGGTTGGTTGGGCCGTCCAACCAGGGCGAGAAATTTTTTGAAAAATTACCCTTCTAAAACGCACTGATATGGTCTGAATTACAAGCGCTTTTATTGCCGCTTCTACAACCTACTGAATGCATGTTTTTATGTAGTGACGCACCGCAATTTCCGCTGATAAGTCCCAAAATCCCATGACAAATTTTAAATCCCCTGACCGAATCCGAACCCTGATAGTATTGGGGGAATTGAAATGCCGTTGTTGAACACAGTAACCGAGACTACATTGTATCTCTTTCGCTCGAAAGGAGCATCACATTGGTTCCACAGTACAGTAGTATATTCGTACGCGCTACTGTTGCTAAGTAAATTATAATTTTAATTTTAATTATACTTTTTAGAAATTTACTAATACAGGTAAATTATGGTTTGAATTATATCAAAAGTGAATTTTTGCCTTAAGTAAATTATATGTATAATTTCAATTAATTTTTTTAGAAATTTACTAATACAAGTAAATTATAATTAAATTACAGGGTGTGCCAAAAAAAACAACCCAGTAGAGTTTTTGCTGTAGCAACGGCAACTCTCAACCGATTTGAATGAATCCTTTTTTAAATGAAAGATAAATAAATTGGTGAAAGATTGATGCACAGTTTATTAAGATAGTCTGCTTAGTTCCTGAGATATTTGTCCTCAAAGTCAAAACAGAGATTTTGGCAATGAACAAGAGTGATAAAGAACAACCCAGCAGATTTTTTGCTTTTGCTAATATGAATCTGAACCGATTTGAATGAATCCTTTTTTGAATGAAAGACTGATAAATTCTTCAAAGATTGGTGCAATTTTTATTGAGATTCACAGTTTAGTTCTTGAGATATTTGCCTTCTAAGTCGAAACAGATTTTGGCAAAGAACAAGAGCGATTCCGTTGCATTTCATAATATAGCAGATTCCTACTGCTAGGGCTAATGATACTTTAGTGTTGAAGTAAACCGAGTTTCTGCGTCACCTGTAAAGCCTCCAAGAGCCCTTAGCAGTAGCAGGAATCCGTTTTATTACGAAGTGCAGAATAATAAAAAAATCCCTCTTGTTCACTGCCAAAATCACTGTTTTGATTTTGAGAGCCAATATCTCAGGAACTAAGCATAAGCAGAGTACATTAATGAAAATTTCAGCAGTGTTTTAAGGATTTATTTATCTTTCATTTAAAAAAGGATTCATTCAAATCGGTTGGGCTTTGCGGTTGCTACAGCGAAAAATCTGCTGGGTTGTTTTTTTTTGGCACACCCTGTATATTTCAAATTAATTTACTTAGAAACAGCAGTACGCGCGCATGTAGGTAGACCAATAAATAACGAAGTATTTAAAAAGATTTATCGTACTTACGCTACACAAGGAAATATGCAATCACACCATACGGCAATATCGAATCAAGTATAAAGTGCCCGAACAGAGTTGCGTCAGTACTCCAATCTACCAGAGAGAATTTGCGACCAGACGCACTACCACAGATCATACACTAAAATAGAAGAAGTAAAGTGAAAATCGGTACCGGAAGATCAGAAGAGATCATGCAGTAAAATAGGAGAAATAAAGTGAAAATTGGTACCGGAAGAACAGCAGAGATCATGCACTAAAATAGAAGAAATAAAGTGAAAATTGGTACCGGAAGAAACTTGAATTGCAGCTTGAAACTGAGGCCTAAAGTTAGGGTGCTCGGTGGATGGGGGAATGGTCCGCGTACCGAGGTGTCCAAATGTGCCCCATATAATTTTCCAAATATAATTTCGTGAACTTTAAAGTACGGCCTAGGTGGGGTTCCGAATCTTAAGAACCATTTTTCCGTACCAGGCTGGGGGTCCGAATTCGGTGGGGGTCCGGGGGTCCGAATCCATATTACCTCAATATGGCAATTCGGTTTCTTCGAGTAGGGAAGGGAGATCACTACTTGCGCCGATTAGTGTTTTGAGTGTGTACATTTTTGGCCATTTTTTTGTTTAAAGAGGGCCACCGTCCTTGGGCTTGGACGAATATTGTTATGTTTATGCTTAATCGATAGCTAATCAGCATACCTTCCCATATGCCCGTGGGCAGACATATCTGTCGGAGGACTCAAATCCTACGGTTGTTTTAGTAAGGGGTAGTTAAAATCGCGCATTTTCATTCTTTTTATTTTTTTTAATTTGCTGTTCAAGGATCTCTGAAACTAAATGCGCCGAAATATGCATCTGAGGTAGGCCTACTCAAAAAAGTAAAATTGGTAGCTATCTTTCAAAAGATGACTGAGAAAACTTCTTTTTTCTATTTTTTTCCTAGTGATGATTTTCGTTCAAAAGGGCCACCGTCCTTGGGCTTGGACGAATATTGTTATGTTTATGCTTAATCGATAGCTAATCGTCATACCAACCCATACGCCCGTGGGCAAACATATCTGTCAGCGGACTCGAATGCTACGATTGTTTTAGTAAGTGGGGGGTTCCGGGGGAAATCAGCCGATAATCGATGAAGCAAGGCGATATGATGAGCGCGTAATCTGAGATAGCATGCAGTAATTGGTTGTGGATGTAATATAATGTAGCAATAATGCACAAGTCAAAAGTAGTTGTTTGATACCGGACTTGGTCATATTTCTTAAAGAGTTACAATTTGGGTCCGCACGATTTACAGGATTTAAAACGAATTGGCGCAACTCCGACTGTGGCCGTTTACCGGATTTGACCACACGCGAAAACGCATAATCTGGGGTAGAACTTGATATAGCATGCAGTAATTAGATTTTGATGTGTAAAATAATAATCAGGAGATCGTCAGCAGTCGTTTGATACCACATTCAGTCGTCTGTGTTCAAAATTTGAAATTCGAGTGATCTCCCCACTCGAGCCGTCCGGTGCGGCCCGGTGATCTCCGGATCAATATTTAGCGCTATTTAGCAGACGGTAGATTTATTTAGCAAATCGAACAAAATTTGCTGATCCGTTAGATTTATTTTGCGATCGCTTGTGCGGTCTCTCACCACGTTAAACCGTCTAAACAACAAAAATTCCGTTTATTTTTTGAATTCCTGACTGATTCTGAAGGTGTGCTTGGTGCGGACGTGTTTTTCAGAGTTTTTGTAGTGGGAAGATTTGTAAGCAGTTCCAGTTTATTTAGCGTCGGTCTAGCTGATCGTCTAAAATGCAAGGTCGTGACCGTGGTCGTCCAAAGACGGGATTCGGCGTTCTTTAGGAACAAAAAGAAATAACACGGCTAATCTATCAATACGAAGCGGGGCAAATTATCTGAGAAAAAGATATATAGCTAGCACAATTTCGTGTTTGTTGGGCATCAGAGTCACAAACGTAGCAGTTCATGCGTTCTTGACCAAGCGCAAGAAGAAAATGCAGAAACAACTAGGGTTCCGACGATATATCGATATCGATATCGAAATGTCGATATATCGAGCCTTTTTCCAATATCGATATCGACATCGCGATATTTCGCATCGATATTTTCGATATTTTTGTGTGCGGAAAAGTAGAAAAAAACAAAACTGACACCAAGTTTACTTCTCTAGAACAGTAGAAAAACAGTTTTTCCTGGACAACTCAGAAATCGATGGTAGTCAAAGCCTAACCAGTGGTATGATGGCTCTCAGAACATCAATTTCTCGGCATTCTCAGCTTTAGACAGCAACGCCTACGTTGTTAAATGTCTGCAGCGACACTGAAGAGCTGCTCAGTCCGCACACTTGAAGCAGGAGAGCAGAAGCCGACATGGGCTATCGTTTTGGCTGAGGGGTGGCAAATTTTCAAATCCTGAGGGGGTACCGCCGGGCTGATGGGTGGTTAAAGGGATGGCAAGCAAAAAAGTCGGATTTTTTTACTAAAGTCAAACTTTTTTTGCTTATTTTTGATTAAAATATGCTATTCGGTCTCAGCTCATTTATGCCCAATGAGGGTGGGGCATCGGCCTGAGAGGTCAGCCTTTTCATTGAAGGGTTTCAGAAGGGGCACTACAATATACCTTTTTTCTGCGATTCTCTACTTAATTGATATCAGAGCGCTGATTGCATCAGTGCTTGACTGATAAGCAGCGAGGGCAGTTTGCTCTTTCAAATTTTCAGATTTTCTTGCTTAACTATAAATATCGATATCGATATCGATCGATATTGAGTTGAAAATATCGATATCGATATCGATATCGAATATTGTCAAGTTTTTATATCGTCGGAACACTAGAAACAACAGGTAATTTCGGTAGATGATGAAGTAATTTGTCGTTAAACATTGGAAATTTACTGCTGCCCAAGTGACACAGCATCAGATTTCTTTCCTTCATCACTATGTTATGTTGCTTGCTTCTATTATTGTATGGATTTTGCTTTGCCTTTTACTTTTCTCGGTTTCACGAATGCGTGCGTACAGAGTGTTCTAAGAGAAGTAACAGAAATTTTAGGGTTTACTCTAGAAAGGTCAAACCTGATTCAGCAGTGCGTATAACAAAGAAACCGTTTTATGGCTGTGTTCACTGCTGGAATTCTTGTACGTAAATCAAACTCACACGAGTAAGGCATCACTGTTGATTGTTGTTGTACGAGTCCGCTTCTGTGTTTCTCATAGATGGTATGTAATGGAGGGCAACAGATGCTAACTTTGCTCGAGGAGAGGCTTGGTTGGAACCGCCTTCATCCCAGGCAGATCAAACAGTGTTAACTGACCTCCAGCCATGTGGCTCTCTGCTTTGTAATAAAACCTTTTTGCAGATGGAGTTACAATTGTATTCACGACCCGTGGCCCCCGGTGGATACAAGCAAACAGCAAGAGTTACCGCTGTTAAACCAACAAAGAATGCGTTGCACGTTAAAACTGCTTGTGCTCTAATAGGTCCATCCGAATTTTCGGTTTTCGACGCCAGGTCATGCGTATGTGCGTATAGAAGACTCTGTTTCAATTCATAGCATTGTAGAAGCCGAAACAATCCGAAATTGCCTTTAGACCACTTTGGTACAGGCAGCCTAAACAATGGGCGACTTTGATCGGGAGATACCAACGACGCACCGAGCCGTCCTGGGGAGATGATAATCACTGGGATGGAACGCTGGAATGGAATGGAACGGCCGTGATAATTGCTGGAATGGAACGGGAATCACTGGAACTGCAAATTAGAAAATTCTCTAAACGCATCCTGCAACTATTTACGAGATTGTATGCGTCTGGAACCACCTACCTATGCGCAACATAACAATACCGGATGGAAGCTTTCTCAGCTCTGTTTGTTTGTTGTCTATTCGGAGGTAAAAAGTTTTTCCTTCTTCCTAAGAAATCATGGACATACTTATACATCAATAGCAGGCGGGATTGTATCACAGTTGTAAAAAGAGAGCAGAGACTAAAACATTTTTGAAATCCCCGAGGTCTGTAGATTATAATTCACTGTAAAACTCGCGTTCATCCCAACTACAGGAAAAGCTGATTTTTTCCGTTGCGCAGATTAGCATTACCATGGCGCGTTGCGCAGATTAGGTTGCACCAGAGTACCGAGCTCGAGCCACTCTACAACTTTGGTTATGAGGTAAAAAGCGCTCCGATGCACCCATAAGGAGTTATTCGCAAAGAACCGCCAATCCGCTCTTTTTTGGCAAGGACTTTAGTCTCAGGTAATAGTTAATCATAAGGTCCGACCTGAACCTTGACTTATTAATAAGTCTTTAACCTGAAATTTGAGGACTTGAACCTGAACCTGAACCTATATTATTTAAGCCGGACTTGAACCTGAATCTTAAATATGGACTTGATTTTCAGGTTCAAAACAGTATCTTTCAAATGTCAGAATTCCCTACCTGAATAACTGATTTTTCTTGTATTACCTGCTGAATTTGTATTGCCGTCTGTGCGTTTGCATGTTTGCTTGTTATTTTATGCCATTAAAATTTGCGCCGTCCATTGTTTCTGACATGCGTGACATACAACTTTGCTGAAATTGATGCATTGTTGTTACAGTATCACTTCACGGCGTAGTAGGAAACAAACCCCCACTAGACGGGGACGGGTGTGCCCACACCCACCAACCGCCCTGACTTTACAAGCTTGGTTTTAATTTAAGCTTATAGGGGTCTGTTTAGGGCCCGACCGGATATGGCCGGATCCGGTACCGGATCCGGATATTACCTGCCGGATATGCCGGATATCAGTCACAGATGAGAAAACGTGATTTTTTACGTATTTTGAACATAAATATTGCATTCGACCGAATGCTTGTTAGAAATTTCTTGAGGCGATTGTAATCCATGACCCCAGTATAACCCTGATTTATGTGCAAAAGATAACACCCTCATTTTTGACAATGCTAATTTTTCACCTTGACTGAAAGTAAAAATCCGCCAGATTTTAACCGGTTTTGTGAGAAAGCTGAGCTCTTCAGGTTCTTAAGTCCATATAAAGATTGGTTAACTTGCAAAATTTGGCAAAGATCCGATGAAGGGTTCTTGAAATATTTACGTTAAAAATTGGCATCTGAAAATTCGGGTCAGTTCATTTCGGAAAGGGATAACTCCAAGCTACAGAAGGGGAGCAGGCTAGGACTTGGCCAAAACAAACTCATCAAAAATAATAATACTAATGTGATACAATGAACATCACAAAACAGCCAAGCAGACTGGATTTCTATGTTTAGGATAGTCGCCTTGTTTTTGCTAATTTTTCATTTAATTATAAATAAAAAATCTAAAATAAAAAACGAACTATTATATTGAGGCAAGTTTATACTGTAAATCTGTACTTTACAGAGATCAAAGCGTCTCTTTTCAGTTGCAGAATGGAGATGAATGGCTTGAGACTCTAAACTCAACTCGCAAAGAATGGAAATCTCAACTGAGATTTTTCAAAATCATATTTTTTAGTTTGTAAAACTAGGACAGGTCTACCAAAAGGTCGGCTAAGTATACACATTAGAGAGAACAAATCTGAACATGCAAACAATAATTTAGCCAAAAGTCTGTGATGTCAACCATTTTTATCTAAAAATTACGAAATGAGCTGAACTTTCATGCCAAACTGTGTTTCCCCTTCTGTTATTTTTTCAGATGATGTCTGTATCTGTAAAATAGGTATGCCTAATAAATGCTAATGATTGTATAGACATTCCGACCAAACTCGAAAATGGTTGGAAAGCGTCCAGTTATCAATTTCTAGCCGCGGTGATAAAATATGCAAATATGCGAAAAATATGTACATATCTCATTTTTGCATGCATATGATATATGCAATATCACATGCATCGCAAAAACCCGATATTATCCAACCATAGTTTGAACTACAATTATTATATGTTGTTTTGAATCAACTGTTATAGAACAAAGAAATGTATATGAGGTTTATTGCATTCTAAAAAATTTTTAAGTTGATCAATGATATCCGGCATATCCGGATCCGGATCCGGATCCGGTAGAAATTTGTATCCGGTCGGGCCCTAGGTCTGTTCCAGCTCAGGCTTAGGCTTTGACTCCAAAGTCACTCAGAGTAGCTCGAACTCAGGATGGCCAAGTGCAGCTGACTGAAGTCCAAGTCAAATAAGATTGAGCTGTATGAGAAGGAGTTTGTTGCTGAGCATGACTTTTAGGGGTCCATAATGAGACGTATATCTCAGGATCTAAGCAGAGCACAGTAATAAAAATTTGGCAATCTTTTAAGAATTTATTGATCTTTCATTTAAAAAAGGATTCACTCAAATCCGTTGAGATTTGCAGTTGCTACAGCGGTGGCAAAACTGACTATTAGGGGTCCCTAACAAAAATTTCAATTTTATCTACCGTATTCAGTTGACTCCTAAGCCTAAGCCTGGGCCTAAGCCTCAGCCTAAGCCTAAGCAAGAAAGTGATTAATTAATATAGTAGTCAAACGATCAGTTGAAAGTAGGATGGTCAAACATTTTCAAAAACCAGGTTTTTATAGCTTTTCCGTCAGCCCCCAATCGTTTCTCTAGCTGTCATTCGCCATTCCATCGGAAATATTTTTGACAAATGTTACCGTTAGACGCAGAAACGAACGGAGACACCGAATCTGCTTTCGGCTGCTTTCGAAAATAATTCGCTTTTGAGATACGACTCACCAAAGTCCAGGACAAATTGCACATAATGCCTCAAAAATTTTTGACCAGCAACAAAACCATCATAGAACAAGTCGCATTAGTTTTCGAACGAGCCATAACTGGTAATAATTGGCCAACAGAATAGTGAATGACAGCTAGACAAAGTTTGGTGGGTGACCGAAAAGCGCAAAAAACTCGATTTTTGAAAGTGTCCGACCACCCTACCTTCAACTGATCGTTTGACTGTCAGATTGCAATTCTATATAAAAATGGTTGGTACCGTTAGATGCACCAAAGAACGGAGATTTCGAATATGATAGTTACATTTTAAGATACCATATTCAATTTTAAGATATGGTTTGTTAACGTTTAGGGCCGATTGCACCAGATCAATCCAATCTTTTGAAAAACGGGTAAAAGCACTTGACACTACTTGAAATGGCCTTTCTAACGAGCCATAACTGATAACATTTCGTCAACAGACTAGTGAACGGCAGCCATTCAAATTTTGGTGGGTGACCGAAAAGCGCAAAAAAACCGGATTTTTGAAAGTGTCCGACCACCCTACCTTCAACAGATCGTTTCACTGTCAGATTGCAATTCTATATAGAAATGTTTGGTACCGTTAGATGTAGAAAAGGACAGAGATTCCGAATATGATAGTCACTTTTTAAGATACAATGTTCAAGTTTGAGGTATGGCCTGTTAAAGTTTAGGGCCGATTGCACCAGATCAATCCAATCTTTTGAAAAAGAGGTAAGAGCACTTGACACTACTTGAAATGGCCTTTCTAACGAGCCATAACTGATAACATTTGGTCAACAGACTAGTGAACGGCGGCCGCTCAAATTTTGGTTGATGATGGAAAAGCGCAAAAAACCCGGATTTTTGAGTGTCCGACAACCCTACCTTCAACTGATCGTTTGACTGTCAGATTGCAACTCCATATAAATATGGTTAGTACCGTTAGATGCACAAAAGAACGGAGATTCCGAATATGATAGTCACTTTTTGAGATACTGTTGTGGCTGGAGTGGCAGGCTGTCTCAACATTGGCAGACGATCAGTGTCAATTCGACTCAGTGTGGACGGCAACAATCAGACGGTCGAGTCACTCTCCACCGGCGGTCAATTCACACTCATCACAGAGGGCAACGCGTTTCTTTTCGGCGGCAGAAAAAAAGACGACTCATCTCGGTCGCGAGTTTGAGCACCATCTTCACATCTCCGTTCCGGCCAGAAGAGTAGCAGCGTCACACCAACGCACCATGCATTCTTGGTTGTGGACACGTGCCAGATGGCGGATGAGCAGCTAGCAGTAGGACACAATGGTGTCCCGACTGCAGACAACCGGCGAGGATGGAGCATCCCAGATCTTCAACCGTTTTGGCCAGCCGGCCATTCAGAGCCAACACGATCGTGGGAGGACTTCATTTTCGAAATGGACCTGTGGGTGGAACAACAAGAGATGAGGCTCAATCAACAGATGTCCGACCATGCAAAAAACTCAGCAATCACCAGCCGACTGGGACCTGAGGCCATACGGCGCTTCAGGGACACTGTCAGTCACCATGGATCGGGCTACTACACCACACCAGCACTACCGAGCGGAGCTGACCAAGCTGTTCAAAACCAAACGATCGACAGTTCGGGCGTACAAGGATTTTACATCCATCCAACATTACCCCGGGGAAACAGCCAACGAACTGTTGTGTCGCCTCAGACGATCGCTACAACAGTGCAGTCTGGAGAACAAGAATGGCAACTACTTTTTGGCACTTCAACTCGTGTGTGCAATTGGGTCTACATACAAGCCACTACAGGAACAGCTGTTAGCCAAACCGGAACCGGACCCGGATGAATTTTTCAACCTTCTCCAGGCAGCTGAAACTGCCAAAGCCGATCAAGCAGCCATTGAGGAGACCGCAAAACCAGTCCACTCCACTGTTGCCGCAGTCAACAAACAGAAGTCAACGCAAAGTGGAAAGAAGAAGAGGTGGGGTAGTGGTCAGAATAAGCAGTCACAGCAGGGATCAAAATGCAGCTACTGTGGCAGAAACAGGCACCAAACGTGGAAGCAGTGTCCGGCAAAGGACAAGGCCTGCAACCACTGTGGCAAGATGGGCCATTTTGAGTCAGTCTGTCGGCAGAGAATCCGTCAGAGTCCTGTTTCAACCAAGTCAGTTGGGGGTATCAGAGTTGGTGCTGTAAAGCAACAGGATTTTCGGTTGGTAGTGCAAGTCAAACCGCCTAGCCAACCACCCAGGACGTTTACCTGTGCTGTGGACAGTCAAGCCGACATTTCTGGACTGCCAGAGCCAATGGTCAGGGACTTGGAGTCTACACCTACCGACTGCCAGCTTCGCAACTTTGACTGCACCGCTATCAAGGGCACTATGCGGGTGTTCTCTTGTAAAATCACCTTCAATGGCTGATCAACAGAAGCCAAATTCTACATCTTGCCAGCTCAGTGTAGCGCTGTGCTAGGCAAGGACTGCATCCAGGCTCTGAACCTGCAACTCTCTGGTCAGGATCTCACTGTTTGCACTGTGAAGGAACAGATGACACATCAACTACCCTCACCCGGTGTGGAGGCAGCAGGAGCAGGAGCTGGATCGCAGAGGGACTACCACATGTACATTGCTAAGCAGTTCCCTAGTCTCCTCAGTCCAGGAATGGGTCTCATTCCCAACCTCAAGCATCGAATTGAGTTGGAACCCAGCATGCAGCCCTATGAGTGCAAGCTTCGATCCATTCCAATCTACAGGCAGGAGGGGACACTCAAGGCAATTCAAGAATTGGCTGACCTGGGCATCTGGACCAAGGTTGATCAGGCCACTTGTGTCAACCCAATGGTTGCTGCAGACAAGCCAGATGGTTCAGTTCGAGTGACCACCGATTTTACACGCCTCAACAAGTTTGTGAAGCCAGTGAGGTTCCCACTTCCAAACATCAGAGATGTCCACCAGCACCTAGCGAAATCCAAGATTTTTTCCAGCTTGGATTTGGTCAAGTTCTACCACAACATCGAACTACATGAGGACAGCAAGTCGCTGACTGCTACCATCACTCCACTGGGCCTGTTTCAGTACAACAGGTTGCCCATGGGACTCTGTGATGCTGGGGCTGTGGCACAGAAGTTTATCTTTGAGCTTCTTCAAGACATACCTGGGTGCACTCCCTATGTCGATGATACCTGGGTCTAGGCTTGACTGTCGGAAATATGCGTTTGCGGTATGCACTGTTCAGCCTTGGAATTGTTTCTCTGAACATACGGTATCCGCTCCTTCATTGGCTTGCTTCAAGCGCAGATTGGACAAAGATGAAAACAGACTAAAGTATTTTTACTTGGCTCGGCAAAAACCGCCGTTCAAAGCGGCGTAGCCAGCCCTTAGGCTCCACTTTGCTTTACTAATCTATTTGTGTTCTCTTCTCGGGGCATTCTACAAATAAATAAATAAATATCATCATCAATGCACCAGACAAGCAGACTCACGACCAGACTCTCATGCAAGTGTTGGATCAACTGCATTGAGCTAACCTTCGACTCAATCTGAAGAAATGCAGATTTGGCCAGGCTGAAATCAAGTTTCTGGGTCGCGTTGTGTCACATGGAAAGATCAAGCCTGCTAGGGAGAACCTACAGCCAATCATCGACTTTCCTGTGCCACAGAACACCAAGGAAGTGCAACGATTTCTGGGGATGCTGAATTACCAATCAGAGTACATTCCAGCTCTCCACCAGATGGCGGAACCACTGCGAGCTCTCACAAGAAAGGCCAAGAGCAAAACGGGCAAGATGAACCAGCAGTATGTGAAGTTCATGTGGGGCACTCAACAGCAGAAGGCTTTTGACAGTCTCAAGCAAGTTGTGTCCAAGGATCTACGATTGGCCCTGTTTGATCCCAACAGGAAGACGATCCTCACTACAGATGCAAGTGATTGTGGTATTGGCGCCACTCTGAGTCAGATACAACCAGATGGCACTGAGAGACCAGTGGCCTATGGCAGCCATACCTTGGATGAGCGCCAACGGAACTACTCTGCCAGTGAGCGAGAGGCACTAGCTGCAGTGTACTTCACAGAGTACTGGGAAAAGTTCCTGTTGGGCCGTCACTTCACGCTCAGAACAGACCACCAAGCACTCACTTCTCTTCTGAAGCAGTATGGAACTGGTCGCAAGAGTGGCAAGTTCGAGAGGTGGTTTGAGCGACTCAGTGTGTTCAACTACACAGTGCAGCACACACCTGGAAAAGCAAACGTTGTTGCTGATGCGCTCAGCAGGATTCCTGAGTCAAACTGCAGGTTGCGCAATGCCAAGGACATCCTGACGTTTCCTTGCAGAGTTGGTTACTCGGCATGTGAAGGCCAAGCTCTCCATCAGCATGTGGGTGTGCCTGACCCATATGTGCGTGCGCTTCACGCTGTGGCAGAAACACCAAAGGGACCGACCTGGCGCTGCCTACAACAGACAACTGCTCGAGATATGTCTCTGCAGTTAGTCATCAAGCACCTGAAGGCTGGAACGCCAAAGAAGCAATTGCCGCTGTCAATACAACCCTACAAGTCAGTCTGGGACACCCTCTCTGTGGAGGATGGCTGTGTCGCCAGAGAAGGCAGAATTGTGGCTCCTCAAGCGATGTGGCAAACGATTTTGCATCTTGCGCACAAGGGTCACCCTGGGATTGACAGGATGAAGCGATTGCTCAGAACAACTTACTGGTGGCCGGGAATCGATTCACAAGCCACTCAGATGGTCAAGCTGTGTCAACCTTGTGAGCAAAGTTCCAAGTCTACTGCACGTGTCAAGCAACCAGTTCAAGAGCGACCAAGACCTACAACTCCTTGGACTGAGCTGGCTATCGACATCACTGGTCGGTTTGCCAATGCACCCAACGGCCGTGGATACTGCGTTGTGCTTATCGATTGCATGTCCAGCTTCCCTGAGACACTGTGGACTGAGGTCATCACTAGTTCCACCATTATCAACTGGCTCAAGGACGTGTTCGCTCGCTATGGACACCCTTCGCAGATTTTGAGTGACAACGGTCCTCAATTCACCAGCTCCAAGTTTGTCAGCTACCTAGCCAGTCGTGGAATTGGCCACATGAGAATCACGCCTTACAGTCCTGAACGGAATGGACTGGTAGAATGATTCAATGGCACACTCAAGGGCATCATCGAGACTCTGCCTGCAGACCCTACTCGACAGCAATGGGACATGGTCATCTGCGATTTTTTGGCCAGTTATCGTGCTACCCCACTAGGTCAAGGCAAGAGTCCAGCAGAGCTTATGTTCAACCATCAGGCTCGATTACCATTCCAGTTCGCAACGCTGCCACCATCACAAGATGCTGTCACTACTACCAAGACAACGTGTCCAAAGCCAGACACTCCAATTGATCGCAAGCTCATTGGCAAACTCCGATACCCTGGTCCTTATCGGAAAGGGGAGAAGGTGCGCGTGAAACGACCAGCTGTGCAAGTGCGCAAGGGTCAAACGCCATACACCAAGCCACTGATGGTCACGGAGGTCTTGGGCTACTGGACCTATTGGTTAGAAGATGGGCAGATTGTCAATGCAAGGCGCTGTAAAAGACACTACACTGCGCCAACCATGGAGGAAGATGACATGCAGTCAGCATTTGAGGACGAAGCGGCTGGAGGACGAATGCCACGGGCTCAAGGGCCTCCACAACAGCCAGCACCTCAGCCAGGAACACCGTACTTCACACCTCCGCAGCGGCGATACAACCTTAGAAACCGGCAGGACATTCAGCCTCCTAGAAGACTAATTTATGATATCTGATATCGTCGCTCTGTCTAGTTTTGTTCTGTCGGTGCACCGCCTCTTCTCTGGAGGAGGGGGGTGGTGTCGTGTGAGTGAGTATACATTCAACGTATGTATTGTATGATTGCACGTACGCGTTTCAGGTGTGATTCAGGTATTTACACTCTATGGTGTTTTATAGAGGTGTCACCCCTCGGTTATATTAGATGTCTGCTATGACTGGTACGGCACCGATACCGATCCACTCCCGGCCAGTCATTGTTGCTAGTCCTGTCTGTTGATTACTGTTGCCGTGCGGTACTCTATCAATAAACCGCATTTGTTGAGACAGCCTGCCACTCCAGCCACAACAGATACCATGTTCAATTTTAAGATATGGCCTGTTAAAGGTTATGGTGAATTGCACAAGATCAGACCAATTTTTTGAAAATCTGACAGCAGCGCTTGAAACTACTTGAAATGGTCTTTCTAACGAGCCATAACTGATAAAATTTGGTCCACAGACTAGTGAACCGCAGTCGTTCAAAGTTAGGGTGGTTCCACTGGAGTGCTAAAATCCTGATTTTCGAGGGTCCATAACTTGGGTTCAAATGCAGCTAGAGAAAATCGGATGGCAAACTTTTTCATTTCTTTTCATGGTCTTCAATCTCTGAAAGTTTCACATCTGTGCGGTGATTTTGAAAAATCAGCTGTACAGACCAATGTTTGATTTTTTCGTGGACCGACTCTTAACTCTTCAAAATTGTACAGCTGTTTACAAATCCTGCTTACGTCACTGCCCCGTACATTGTATCGTCGAGAGTTGTTAGCCTTGTTGACTGGATAGAACGGCTTCTTTGCACTCCTAAAAATGTCGACGTCGCAGCATTTTGAGATTAGCTTCGTTTCAAAAGCCTTTTTAGCGTTACAGACGTATTAATCAGAAGTTCTCATGCCAACATGTGGTTGTTGTCAGTCACGCACCGGGCAGATCGAAGCAATCCAATTGGAGCTTTTAGTCTCTCCTCAACTCTATCCATTCTTCGAATTGTGAGTACATAGATACCATCTGCATTGGAATTATGTACCCCTTCCTTCTTGTGTGAGCGGGGGAAGAAGAACCCGATTGAGTTTTTGTCTTTGGCAGACATAGGCGAGAGTTCAAAAAAGCAGCCTTGTTAGAGTACAATGCAGTGGCGTATCAAGAGGGGTGTACGTAGGGTGTGTACACCCCCGTTTGCGGTGGAGGTAGGAAGAAAAAGTCTGTCAAAAATATAAGAAACTAATGAATTATGTACTAAAACTGTCTATTTTGTGCTCAGAATGCCTTCTAAATGCGTTTTTGAAGGCCAAATTTTCAAAATTTTCTCGCCCTGGTCGGGCAGACGCCCAACCAGGCCATTAGAGTACTAAAACTTGTAATTTCTGTTAATTTTAAGCTCGGAATGCGTTTTAAACGCGTTTTTGAAGGCTAATTTTGCTAAATTTTCTTACCCTGGTTGGGCAGCGGCCCAACCAGGCACTTTCAAAATTTTACACCCCCCTTTCCGAAATCCTGGATACGCCACTGGTACAATGTATGTACGTAACGTATCTCACGCGTTGTAGCCGCTTCGCTTATTTGCGCAAACTGCAAGTAAAGCCAATATAATTACTAATAGGTTTCCCTGAGAGTGCGTTATTATTATAGCTGTATAATTAAGCTCAGAGAGCTGGCTGCGAAGCGTAGTGCGTGCGTATGGAGATTGTAAAGATGGCGCAGAACCTGTCAAGCAGTGAGCCGCCGCAGGTCGATCGCAACTTCGTCTGGCTCACCTTCCTGTTGTTCTGGATAACGCTGCTGGGCACGATCGGAAATGTCAAACTACTGAAACAAATCAGCCACTGTGCAGTGCTGCCTCCCGACTGCAAGACTATCGTCCTTAGCACCACCGTGTCCTCGCTTCTAGTCGCTGTGCTGGGTCTTGTTCGCGTTTTGTTCTATCACGTGCCAATCGCGCTGGTTGGCTTCCAGCCTTTCCAACATCGCCTGGGCCTCTGCATTTTGTTGGAAGCGCCGAATAGCGTTGCTGGAACGGCTCAATTCTTTGGAATCACCGCGACCGCGCTTGAGAGACTAATCGCCGTTCTGCGCTTCAAACTTGGAGGTTAGTCGCTGACATTTTGTTTCTGTTTCAAAGCACTGACATTTCCAGCTCTAGTTGTAGAAAAGGGAGTGTAGACGCTCTGGGATATATTTATTGAAGTTGCTAAAATTGTCTTTCCATTGTTTGATTTTCTTCTTTGCCTCATGCTCGCAGCAAGCATGTTATGTGTTGGGGTGATTCTTGCAAATACTTTAATGATATATTACTCTCGCATTGGAGAAATTTGACAGATCCGAAGACCGACCGACCGACCGACCGACCGACCGACCGACCGACCGACCGACCGACCGACCGACCGACCGACCGACCGACCGACCGACCGACCGACCGACCGACCGACCGACCGACCGACCGACCGACCGACCGACCGACCGACCGACCGACCGACCGACCGACCGACCGACCGACCGACCGACCGACCGACCGACCGACCGACCGATTCAGTTTCCAAATGCAAGTAGGTAGTAGCTAGAGATGTGCACGGGCCGGGCATGCCCGTCAACGATTTTGGACTGGCCGGGCCGGACATGTATAAAGAACAGCAGAATACAAAAAAGAACACCTTGATTAGCTTAGGATTGCACCAAATCAATTCAAAACACGCGCCGTTCTACCGTATGCAGAATTATTTTAACAGTAGTTTCAGCCTTGGTGCCGTTCGTACACAAGCCTTTCCCCCACCTGCCGACCAACTTAATTTTAAGCCTCAATTTGAAGCTCAGGCTTAGATTCAAGTGTACGCTTTGATTTATAGGGTTGAGCTTCTGCTTCTGGCTTTATTTTCTTATCTTCTTAGCCTTAGACGCCTCCTACAGCAGACTTTAATCTAAGCAGTACTACATATCGATTTTTATGAGAATCTTCTTACATAAAAAATGGAAGCGTTGGTGCCCAAAGCTTGTGGTTAATGCTAATACTTGGAGTAATTATTAGAGTATTATTAGCTTATGTAGTTTTTGCTGCTAATTCCGAAAATAACCATATTTTTTGCTCTATGCCCAGTTTGCCTGGTTTTGAAGATATGGGGATTTTGATGAATTGCAGAGGAAACGGCTGCACTTGTTCAAACATGCTCATTTGAAAGGTGACTCCGGTATTTGATTCAGCCTTCTGGAAAAGGGTGTAAACCACCCCACAGCCCTGGATATGTACATTGTATGGTATTAGTACATTGTGTATCATTATCAATGACAAAAAACTCCAATATCCAATTCCAGGAAAACAACCCAATACCAGTTCGCACTCTATTTAGAGAAGGCAAGCATAAATTTAAAATTCGCTTTGTTTAAAATGCCAATTTACAGAGCTTAACATGAAATTTAGTTTTTAATCAGAAAATTCATAATAAAGTTTCAAAAATTTAGTAAGACAAAGCAAAATTAACGGGCCGGACAGGGCCGGGCCCGATTTTGATGCCCCGCGGGCATGGAGGGCCGGGCCGGGGGTAGATGGTCAAAAGGGCCCAAGCGCGATTAGGGCCCAGCGTCAAAAGGGCCCACAGAGCGTCAAAAGGGCCCACAGTGTGTCATAAGGGCCCCGCCTTTGCTCCTTTTATGTTTAAAAGTTTATAATAATAGTTTACAATCTTAACAGTGATGTACACAACGAATAAGTGTAGCATAATTCAACCATAACCTGCATTGCATACATACTGTACTCTCTAAGAACGGTTCTACGTTAAGGCAGAATTTCTACGTAAATTGTGCTGTAAAATTATGTGTTGTTTTCTCTAACTTTCGATTCTGCACAGTCTTGCAGAATTTCTGCGTAGCGATTATGTAGAATAGTCAGCATTCTCTCTCAAAGCGCAGAAAACTCTGCGAAATCCAAAATGTAGCACTTCATAGTATACACTTCATCGACTAATATGACGAGAATTCGGAAACCTCGACTACTTATTGAATTATACCCTAAACTGAGAGTATTACTATGTTATGACTATGGGCGTACCATATATGGTGCCACTAGCCTAGGTAGCGGTACCATGTGGTGTCGGTACCATAAACGGCGTTAACTGCCTGACCTGACGTTAAGTGTCTGGGTTTGGTGGCTCATCAGGGTTGGTCTCGATTATCCCGTTGGCGATTTTGATCACTGGAACTGGACCCAGATCCCTGCTTCTGGTCTTCAGCAGCTTACAGACCTTGCAACGGTATTCCAAACTAAATTAGTGTCACCCATGTTGCCTCTTTTCGAATGAATTGGTAGACAAAGCCGGGTTGATTCTGACTATTATAGTTCAAGATTGGGTGAACTACCAAACTCTCCATAACTCATTTCGGTTTGGGCACAAGCAGAAAGACAAAAAAGACGGCCGAGATAAAAGACTATGTGCTTGCCACTGCACTGTTAGTTTGACCTGACCTGACGATTAGCATGCCTGGGGCCGTTTTAACCAGTTGGGCCCTTTTGACGCACTGTGGGCCCTTTTGACGCTGGGCCCTAATCACGCTTGGGCCCTTTTGACATGGGCCCTTTTGTCGTTTGGGCCCTTATGACACCCAATCGGGCCGGGCCGGGACGGAAAAAAGGTGCCCGTGCACATCTCTAGTAGTAGCCAAATTCTAGCCGTGCCAGACGACGTAAACCAATTGCGCAGCTCTGTGTTGATCAAGTGTGCAATGGTGTTGGTGTGGTGCAGTGGACTATCCATACTGGTTTGTCATGCCTTCTCAAAACATCACAATTCACAATTGCTCTTCTACTGTCAACTGGTGACCCTGCTAGACTTTGACAAGTTGGTCTGGCTACAATCCTGGATGCTGCTGTTTGGCGCTTCCTCCTTGGTGACTCATTTGGTGGTTTGGCAGATTGCCAAACAGAACTGGCGCCGGACAATGGGTTCCCAGTCTCTGCAGGAACGATTTTCCATCTGGCAAACGTTGCAAGTGACCGAAATGCTCATTCCCACCGTAACTGTAACGACAGTATGTTGGACGATCACCTTTCTTATAGATTTCTTTGCTGCGCATCGGTTCTGGCAGTACCATCAAGACACGGTCAGCGTTAATTTGATAGTACTCTTTCAGTTCTTCGTGCTGGTCGATGCCAGCAGTCATCCTTGGTTGATCTTGCGCAAGCTGTTCCTGATCGGTCGGCCGCCATCTAGTAGAGCCGCCACTCCTGTCTGCACCACCGCAACTCGAGACGTGGTGGTGGACTTTCATCTCGATCCGATTGAAACGGTAGCCTTGACTGAACAATTCTGGGAGTTGCAGTTGCAGGGCAGAAACAGAATGGCTTTGTAGAACTCCGATCTAGAATCTGATGTGATCGAATGAAACGTTACAGATAGAGTTTTTGAGCAGTCGAATGTTTGAAGATTTTGATGACAGCCGGCAAGGATTGGATGTTCCAATCATGATGGCAATTTTTTTGGAAAACGCTTTGTTATACCCAGAAAACGTGTTCATTGTTCCATTTAGCGAGGGTTCCATTGACGAGGTCGATCCGATCCGATTTGCAAACCGACCGAAAAAAAGCGTTTTGGGATATTAAGAGTCGTTCTCTGAACCGATCGAGTTTCAGTATTCAGACCCCAAAATTGAAAGTTTGAGCTAGAGAGCTGTAAGTTGGCACACTAATACATACTTATGAGTTATCTTTCAGCTGCAAAGGATTAGTGGATCTGACGCTCCTGTCCTGAGATATAGCCTTCCGAAAATCGGTCTGCTTAACTATGGGACCAAAATTTCAAACTCGAATTTCTCGCTTCATACTCCGAATTCGGACCTAAAAATTGGGGGTTTTAGAGTACTTTTAGACTGCTTTAAGAAACTTTCGTCAAATTTTCGTTTTCAGAAAAAAAATTTTTTTTCGCCCCCTTTGCGCCCCCCTAGCTCGTCTGGAACCCCCCCCCCCAACCCAGTTTTTTTTATTTCAGAAAAATGTTGCGCTATCAATTACCTACCGTTTGGTGTGAAGCATTGTTTGCTCAGACCCGAAAAACGTGAGGAAATTGAGGTCAAACATGTCCCGGTCGCAAAATTTTCGCACTTTTCTCAGGTCAAATATTTCCAAGTCCGGTTTTCCACCTACTAGTACGAATTCGGACCTAAAAATTGGGGGTTTTAGAGTACTTTTAGACTGCTTTAAGAAACGTTCGTCAAATTTTCGTTTTCAGAAAAAAATTTTTTTTTTGCCCCCTTTGCGCCCCCCTAGCTCGTCTGGAACCCCCCTACCCAGTTTTTTTTATTTCAGAAAAATGTTGCGCTATCAATTACCTACCGTTTGGTGTGAAGCATTGTTTGCTCAGACCCGAAAAACGTGAGGAAATTGAGGTCAAACATGTCCCGGTCGCAAAATTTTCGCACTTTTCTCAGGTCAAATATTTCCAAGTCCGGTTTTCCACCTACTAGTACGAATTCGGACTTAAAAATTGGGGGTTTTAGAGTACTTTTGGACTGCTTTAAAGAAACTTTTCTCAAATTTACGTTTTCAGAAAAAAAATTTTTTTCGCCCCCTTTGCGCCCCCCTAGCTCGTCTGGAACCCCCAACCCAGTTTTGGCGGTTCCAGACGAGCTAGTGGGGCGCAAAGGGGGCGAAAAAAAATTTTTTTTCTGAAAACGAAAATTTGGCAAAAATTTCTTAAAGCAGTCTAAAAGTACTCTAAAACCCCCAATTTTTAAGTCCGAATTCGTACTAGTAGGTGGAAAACCGGACTTGGAAATATTTGACCTGAGAAAAGTGCGAAAATTTTGCGACCGGGACATGTTTGACCTCAATTTTCTCACGTTTTTCGGGTCTGAGCAAACAATGCTTCACACCAAACGGTAGGTAATTGATAGCGCAACATTTTCCTGAAATAAAAAAAAACTGGGTTGGGGGGGTTCCAGACGAGCTAGTGGGGCGCAAAGGGGCGAAAAAAAATTTTTTTTTCTGAAAACGAAAATTTGACAAAAATTTCTTAAAGCAGTCTAAAAGTACTCTAAAACCCCCAATTTTTAAGTCCGAATTCGTACTAGTAGGTGGAAAACCGGACTTGGAAATATTTGACCTGAGAAAAGTGCGAAAATTTTGCGACCGGGACATGTTTGACCTCAATTTTCTCACGTTTTTCGGGTCTGAGCAAACAATGCTTCACACCAAACGGTAGGTAATTGATAGCGCAACATTTTTCTGAAATAAAAAAAACTGGGTTGGGGGGGTTCCAGACGAGCTAGGGGGCGCAAAAGGGGCGAAAAAAAATTTCTTTTTTTGAAAACGAAAATTTGACAAAAATTTCTCAAAGCAGTCCAAAAGTACTCTAAAACCCCCAATTTTTAAGTCCGAATTCGTACTAGTAGGTGGAAAACCGGACTTGGAAATATTTGACCTGAGAAAAGTGCGAAAATTTTGCGACCGGAACATGTTTGATCTCAATTTTCTCACGTTTTTCGGGTCTGAGCAAACAATGCTTCACACCAAACGGTAGGTAATTGATAGCGCAACATTTTTCTGAAATAAAAAAAACTGGGTAGGGGGGGTTCCAGACGAGCTAGGGGGGCGCAAAGGGGGCGAAAAAAAATTTTTTTTCTGAAAACGAAAATTGACGAAAGTTTCTTAAAGCAGTCTAAAAGTACTCTAAAACCCCCAATTTTTAGGTCCGAATTCCGAGTGTGAAGCGAGAAATTCGAGTTTGAAATTTTGGTCCCATAGTTAAGCAGACCGATTTTCGGAAGACTATATCTCAGGACAGGAGCGTCAGATCCATTAATCCTTTGCAGCTGAAAGATAACTCATAAGTATCTATTAGTGTACCAACTTACAGCTCTCTAGCTCAAAGTTTAAATTTTGGGTCTGAATAGGGCAAAGGACCAAAACGCGATCTGACCAGAGAACGACTCTTAAAATGCCTTAAAACCCTGTTCTGGTTGAAGAAAACGCTTTAAAAACCCAATATCAATTAGAATTCAGAATAAATTAAACGTTAGAATAGAATAGAATTAGAATTCAGTTTTAAACGCGTTTTGGAACTAAAAATAGTCCGGAAAACACTACTTTTGATTCTGAAGCAGCCGCAAAACCATTTACTCCTCAACGACATGTATAGCCAACACTGTCTGTACAACCATTCTTACCCCAATGGTTGAAGCTATAAAACATGCTTTCTAAATGTTTAGCCCAATCTTTCTGTCTGGCTAAACGTATGCACACGTACGTACATTCTAGAGCCGGTCTATAGAAAAATACCTAGGCATCCATAATCGTTACAACGTGAATGGTGATAAATTTATGTTGGCCCACAAAACTTGGCACGGCGGCAACTTTACAGCAAACTGCAGTGTAGCAGTGAAAGTGGCAGTCTAGAACCTGTTAGGTAGCGGCTGCAGTAAAATGAGCCGTCTGAGCGCCTTTCTACTGCCGATGTGCTTCCTGACGTCTCACAGCGCTCCCCATTTCAGTCGCTTTAGTAGAAACCTGAAGAATTTGCGTCAACTGAACCAGGTGCGTAATTAGATGTAAGAAAGTTAAGTAATAAGCTTGTAATAAAGAGCTTAATGCGCACCAGGTTTTCGTGGTGGCTCACAGAGGACATTGGCGATTTGCCCCAGAGAATAGTTTGGAAGCGATTCAGGATGCAATTCGAATCGGGGTCGACGCAGTCGAGGTGGACGTTCGCGAAACGGCCGACCACCACTTTATTCTGATGCACGATGACACGCTGGACCGGGTTACTAACGGCTCCGGTCCTGTTAATGCCAGCACACTGGCGGATATCCAGAAATTATTCCTTACCAACGGACTGGACAGGGTGACACAGTTCAAAATTGCCACCTTAGAGCAGGCGTTGCATTTGGTCCGCGGAAGGGTTTTCATTAATCTGGACAAGTCTGGAGACCTCATTGACCGTCTGTACCCGATCCTAAAGCGAACCGGCACTCTGAATCAGGCCATACTGAAGTCGGAAGACCCGTATGAGCTAGTTTTCAGAAAATACAAGAGCATCCTGAACGAGATTATATTTATGCCAATCGTGAGAGATGAAATGCCGGACGTGTTGGATCGTGTTAGGACGTTCAAGGAAAAGCTGAACCCTGTGGCCTTCGAAGTGGTGCCGGATTCGGACAGCTCGCCGCTTATGAATATGATTGACTACATGAGAAACGGCTCCAGTGTTTGGATTAACAGGTCACTTTATCTCCTTGAGTATCAGTCAATACTTGTCCAGCCTTATCCTGAACATGTCGTCCGGGTAAAGTGGACAAGTGAAAAGTGTCCATTGGCTAGGCTAACACACTGAAACGTAAAATGATGGTTCCGTTCGTTAGCTTTACTCCAGGAATAGGTTACCTATTAGCGCTGGTTTGCCTGCAGTTATTAAGCAGGATTTTACGGATTTGAATGAAAAATCCTTGTCAGAAAATCGGGAGAGTGAGACAAATCGTCACAACAGCATTGGTCCGGCCTACTCTGGGAACAGGGTGCATGATACTGTTATTTTACTAGTGGATTTCTATTTTACTATTTACTAAATTTACTAAAAATGCAGCCTGTCAATTTAATTTTTATTTTTGTTTTACTACCAGGCAGCTCCAATTTTACTAATTTTTGTTTTACTAATAGTTTTACTAATTTTGCTACTATTTTACTACGATTTTACTAGTCATTAGGGGCTATCAATAATGCCAAGATCTTATGAATAATTAATGCTGGTGCTAAATAGTTGCTAAATTTGATTATGATACGAGGTTTTAAAGAACTTTAGAGACAAAATGTTTGAAATTCGACTTACAAAAGTGCTCCCACACATCTTTTATTGCAAAATTGATCAAGAATTTGGCTGGAATTTACCAAAAACTAGTAAAACAGTAGTAAAACTTTCATTTTACTATTGACGGTCTTTGTTAATTTAATTTAATTTTTACTTTACTATTGGCTCTTAATTTTACTTTTTACTATTATTTTACTACTAGTAAAATACCACTAGTATTACTAATTTTTGTTTTACTATACTATAGTAAAATTAAAATAACAGTAGTGTACGATTCTGCCCTACTGATTTCTGATTCTATACCTAGTACAGTACGTAGGTTTGAATAATCTTTCAGCATGTGGCCGAGTCTGTGCGCCGGTCACGACGACGACCGTGCGTTGACCGAACCGATCCAGAGCTGGGGTTGGCTAATTGAGCGCGGAGCTGATATTCTACAGACTGACCGACCGGTCACTCTACTACAGTACTTGCAGTCCGCCTCCACAACCGTTCCCAACTACTATGCTCGCAAACTGACTAAAGATAGAGGTCTGCAATTTGACGGATCCTGACCCAACTTCTGGCAATATGGTCGATTTCTAGCCCAGACAGTTCCTGATATATTTTTTATTCGAGTGTTTATGCGATTTTGCTCGATTAACCGACATTCGTGCTAGTCAAGTTCTACCACAATCATGCGGGACACTAAAGGTTTTTGTGTTTTTGCCTGTATGCAGTAGCGTATCCAGGAGTGTATGTATGAGTACTGTAAGTTGGGTACTTCTTCTTTGCGGTTCATTGGAAGTTGGATGAAAAATTGGGCAAATGTTAGCAGCGAATAACTTATCATCTACAACTATCTATTTTTCGTTGCACTTATACTCTACGTACACCAAGAATATCTTTTAAAATGCCTTTTTAGTCTAATTTTTAATTTTTCTCGCTCTCAGAACTTGAAAATTTAAACCCCACCCCGTTTACACAATCATGGGTGCGCCACTACCTGCGGTTTATATGTAATATGTTAACATTCAAGAACTTAAGATGCATTTTGCGAGAAAGTCAGCTTTGAGGGGGCAAGCAG
>JASANB010005075.1:0-86675 GCA_030248155.1 Sabatieria punctata | reverse complement strand
ATATAATGCAGACAGCAACGGGAGATGAGTTTCAATTCCACTCACAGACTTTTTACACAAGTTAAAAGCTTTATTGACTATTGAAACCATCGAAACTTTGTGCGTTTTTCCAGTTTGCGTATGGCTTACCCTTCCCATTCCCCTCAGAGATTGCCCTAAAACAGTGTTTTTTTTCAAAATGACTTCAGAATTATGTGGAATCTGGATGGAAGTACGTATACTTCGGTATAATGACGCAACAGAAGTACTGTTGCAATGCCAGAACCTAACAAATTCAAACATAGAGCAAAATGCTTACGATTTTGACTATTAAAACATCAACATCAATGATAGACTCAACAGGGGGTCTGGGGGGTCTGCCCCACCCGACTTAGGCCAGACCCCCCCGCCGATGGGGTTCCCTTGAGACGATTTTTGTGACTCCCACCCCTCCGATTTTCCAGGCAAGTCATTTTTAGCAAATTTTCAGACACAAAAATTGCCAAAATCGCCTGTAAAACAGCACTTTTTAGCTGTATTTCAGCCCAAATTTTCGATTTAGATTTTAGCCAAAAAATTGCGATTTTTGAGCGGCTTTTAGTGCCCAACCCCCTCCCTAGAATTTGGGCTCAGACCCCGCCCCCCCCGGCCGGCGCCAGACAAAGCAAACCCCCTACCTCTTCGGCGGATAACCTGTTAAATGTATGGATAGACTATTTCAATTTCACAGTCCGTAAGCCTAAGTTTAGCGCGATTTTATTTGTATGACATCCAATTATACTATTTCTATAAGAATAGGGCATCAAATTGTATTTTTCCTTTTGTAACCATTGAAGTCATACATTTTTAGGTTGTGAAAAGTACGCATTATCCTGTCAAACAAACAGTTTTTATGTTGAAAATCAATCGAAACGGTTTGAAGAAGCTGATTGTTTGTCCAAAAATGGATACAATCACCGAATTATTTAAATTTTTCCCATAAAGAGTGAATGATTATGTCAATTTGATGTGATAGAAGACAAAACCTGTTCTCAAACAGAAAAATATCTGCGAGTTTTCTCAAAAGTAAGGAAAAGATAGCATCTGAAATTGAAATGTTGAATTATACTGCATTTTATACTACAAAATCTAAAATTATACTACATTTTTATACTACATACTACAGCCGATTTTTCGATATTTTTTGAAGGTCAATTATACTACAGGTAGTATTATTATACTACACCTGGCGATACTGCCTAGCACCGAAGTAAAAATAGCACCCGTTTTGGTCTAATATATAGGTAAGTCGGTGCCAGCTGTATCGGGCGTGTAGGTGTAGGTGTAGCATAGTACTTTGTGCATTGGACCGGAAATCCAAAGGCGTTGGGTTCGATTCCCAGCTACGCTCTTACGTTTGCCTAACTTTTAAACCTTTCTTTCCATCTAGATAGAAATTAGTGTCCATATTGGGCAGATTGTGGGGTGTTCGCGTGGTGTTCCTGTAGAATTTTTGACGATGACTTCACTAGCTAATAGAGACACTTGGATATATTGCATACATGTGCATGGCGGTGCCCAGAGGGGGACGAAAATAAAAATCTACCAAACGTTGCTAGAATGTCTCCAGATGCGTTTTTAAGCCAGAGAAATCAATTTTGGCAAATAGGCACCCTTCCTACAAGCAATTACGCATCAAAGCCGAAATTTTTTGAAATTTTCCTGGAAAATTTCGATTTTTTGACAATATTTCTGTTACAAAAGTGGTTTTTTTGGCAATTTTTTGTCGAAAATGTGATTTTTACTGCAAATTTTTGAATTTTATCGCTAAAGTTTTGGACAAAAATTTGAATTTCCCACCGAAAATTTGCACCTATATCCAGGCAACTACGCACGGAGACCTGGCCGTCCCCCTGAGCCGCCGACCATGCACATGTATGACATATTGTATAGCTAAAATTGTGCACTGGTCGGACTAATAGCTGAATTCGGCTATATTTCCCCGAGTGCTAGCTCGAACACATCTTTCTGGACCTAAAAGGGTTGGGGAAGCAAACAGAACTCTAGTCCAACTCTGACTACAGTGCGGAGACTTTAGCATGGTATCGATAATCTATGGCATAGCTACATGTAACTGGGGCTCTGGGCTCTGCCCCACCCGACTTAGGCCAGACCCCCTGTTCCATGCATGATGGTTATCGGTACCATATTTACATACATGTAATAGGTCATCCGCCGATGGGGGAGGGGGGTCTGGCGCCGGCCGGGGGGGGGTCTGAGCCAAAATTTTGGGGGAGGGGGGGTGGGCACTAAAAAACGCTCAAAAATCGAGAAAAATCGCAATTTTTTGGCTAAAAATTGCCAAAAATCGCTAGTTTGGGCTGAAATACAGCTAAAAAGTGCTGTTTTGCAGGCGATTTTGGCAATTTTTGTGTGTGAAAGTGTAAAAAATTGCAAAAATTTGCTCGAAAATTTACTTGCCAGAAAAATCGGAGGAGGGGGCCGGTGAAATCGTCTCGGGGGGGGGGGGGGTCTGGCCTAAGTCGGGTGGGGGGCAGCAGACCCCCCCAGACCCCCTATTACATGTATGCATATTTAGTACCAGAGGTCTCGATCTTCAGGTTAAACTGGTGCCATATATTTATACCGATAGATACCTTATATGTCGTTAGTTCCCTGACTAACTGAGCTATTTTTAGCTGTTTACGGCTAAGTAGCACTATTAGCTAATGAAGCTTGCAGTGATAGATAGCTGTCGATGGAGCCACTTTTCTGCCATTTTGCCTTTTTTGTTGCTTTGTTTGTTTTAAAGTGGTTTCGTTAGGTTCTTGGTTGGGCTTTAGGTCGACTACTTCCAATCGCTTCCACCGTTTTCCGACCCACAAACAACCGCTCTCACAGATGCTGGGACAGACGGGATAGCGCAAACTACTTGTCTCCAAGCGGCGAAAACGGCTATAAACAACTGTGTGGCGTCACCTCATTAGCTAATAGTGGCAGTTAGCCTTCTCTGTATAGCTAAAAATAGCCCAACTGCTAATAACTAAAGCTGGCTAAAGTCCTCTGACTGAGTCTTCCCTCCGACTCAACCTAAAACGCTTCACTTCAAAGCTCGAAGCTATTATTATCTGTTAGGCTAAGGTAGCCATTTATAGTGAACATAATATAATTAGTAATAGGTGTGTCGACTGCTATTAATAAAGTTCAATAAGTTAGTGTCTATTTTTGTTTCGGCTCGTTTTCTCCAGTAGGCGCCCAAATTGCTTCTTATCTCCGCTTTGCGTGCGGCGTCTGTGAAATTTGTCAATTTCTCGCAGCTGTTGTAGAGGGCATTTATGTTGCTGTTTTCGGCGGCCGGTCGCTCGTTATGTCCAAAGTGCTCCTGATTTCGGCCAATGTCGGCTCGGTCTTTGAGGTGAGAGATCAACTATTGCAAACACTTTGCTCGGTTGATTGGGCGATAATTCTAGTTCAGCGTACAGACAAACATGTTCATCTGATTAGATTAGAAACGGAAAGAAATTAGGTTTTTTCTGTTTTTTGAAGCTAATTGCTGGCGTGCTGCTTAAGAAATTATCGCTTAAATTTTGATAAATTTTAGTTACTTTCTTGGCCAAAAAGGCTTCCTGAAGCTAATCATGGATTGAAATTAGAAGATTTTTAAGCGAAAACTTTTGCGCCAATCCCTTGCCCATGTATGTACTGTTGGCGAACGTCTAATATTCAGTAATCTGACCGTTTGCTTGTCTTATAGAATGAGGATATTGCACGCAACTGGACCAATCAAGTTGTACAGGTGAGCCAAGTTTTCTTCATCTTTGCTCTCTGTTGCAAGCTTTCTACTTATTCCAAATTTGTCGCAGTTTCTAAAACTATTCGAAAGTAGAAATATAGTCAAACCTCCATAAGGGCAACACGCTATATCCCTAATTTTCGTTGCACCATCAGTGCTGGAAAATGCATGGAAACTGCTACCATTTAGAATGCACCTAAAAGGAATTCCTGACCAAAAGTTAACAGAACCTGAATGACGCTTAGTTATAAAGCTACGTATTCTATTCAAACAAGCTGGTTTGACGTTTGTTTTTAAGCTTGCTATAGATTTGTAACTGCTCAAACTGAGTCTGGAGCTTAAGAACCTTGGCTGGGTAGCAATGTGTCAAAAGTTTGACGGTCATATAACGGAAGTTTCATAGAAGCAGGGTCTTGATTTTCCGATAATCGTGAACTTCTCTTTCTCACTTACTGCCATCTAAATTGCAGCAGAAATTAATCCTTTAAGCATTCCTATGGGCCTTTTTTCGCTTTCTGCCCCAAGCTCATAGATTCTTAGACCTACACAACCCTACCCTCTGCTGCGTTGCACTTAACAGAGGTTCTACTCAATTAGCCAGTGACACGATTGTTACACTTATGGAGGTTGGACTGTAGAATTTGTAGAGTTGCTCTGATTATTACAGTCAGACACTTAACGCCGTTCATGGTACCGACACCATATTTAGTACCCCTACCTTCGCATTGTTACCGGTACCGGTACCATGGTACTACTCTGTTCAGATTTCGTACCATATATGGCAGTGGTACCGGCACCCATGCCATGGGTAGGGGTACCATATTACCACCACAGTCGCCGAAAATGGGGGCACCATATAATAATATGGTACCACTACCATCGGTACCGGCACCTTATGTGGTGTCGGTACTATAAACGGCGTTAAGTGCCTGACTGTATTAGGTAGAAGTGATGCAGCTCCCTGTTTTATTCACGGAGGGAGGCAGTAATTTTTCTTTATGGTGCAGTGCATAAGTGACAGGAGTTAAGTTGGCGTGTTATCGTGAGCATCTGTAGTGTATGTGATGGCATCATAATAGCAGTGCGATAAGCGTCTTGCCAGCAGCAGATGCAGTGCGATTGACGTCAAAGAACCAGTCTTGAGTTTAATCGCGTACAAACAAATCGGCCCCCTTTCACTGAGAGCCCGGCCGATCCCACACTGCTCGGGGCACGTTACCACTTGCCTTTGTTATTATTATTATTTCTGCTTCTGCCTGCACACTTGAAAATTGAACCATTCGCTTTGCCAAGTATGTAGTGGTTTGCGCAGATCTCTGAATTTGGTGCCGACCAATTTATGCAGTCAGGCACCATTCATGTACTAGGGGGGTTTCAGTGGGGGCTTGCCCCTGCTGGAAAGCCTCACCCCCCCCCCCCCCGAGTCAGGTTAAAGAAGCCGGCACAGTTGGTGTAGTGGTTTAGGCCGCATGGCCACTGTGCGCGACGTCGTGCGCTCATCCACTCGGCGGGGCAAGTTTCTTGCCGCAAAGAGTTGGTCGTCGGCATAAAGCTCCACCCAGGCCACCGAAAACTGGTTACAGTGAGTAGGTAAAATGGGAACCAACTGGATCTGCCTAAGCACCGAAAGCCGCTCCAAAAAGCATGCCGCGTTGGAGGGAAGATCAACGACGTCAGGAGCCGTCTGAGAAACCAGCAATAAGGCTGATACCGGTTTAGTGTCAGTCCGCCGGGCGGCCGTTGGGAGCTGTCAGCACCATGACGTCACCACGCCAGGCACTCTCTTAGTACCTGGCGCCCAACAGCATGGCTTGAGTGGCTTGGCAGTGAAAGAAGGGCAAACGTCCGAGATGACGATATAAGGGGTAACGAAATGGACCGTGCAGGTCTGATCGTAGGGCTGTACATGTACAGCCCCCCCGCCACATCGGATCGGATCGGATCGGATCAGGTTAAAGAACCCCGACCCAAAAATACAAGTACTACAAGTCGGTGTTTTTGGAAGCAGTCTGTCATTTTTGCTTGTTTCTGGCTGTTTAAACGCTAGTTTGCTGCTTCTTTGACCATAAAAAAGACTGTCTGATTTTTCCGAATAAGTTCAAATGGCCGTCTTTCCGTCAATTTTCAACCGAATCAAACTATTTTTGGCACGATTATTTGTTAAACCTTTTTTTTGGCCAAGTCCTAGCCTGCTAGCCTTAGTGGGGTCATTAACAAAAGTCGGCTTCAGGTGGGTGGTTTGGGGGGCGGTCGAGCCCAAGTTGGGGGTGCGCAGACCCCCGATCCCCCGCGGCCCATATATGGGTGTTCATTGTGTTGCCTTAGTTGAAGCGATTCTAATCCACTACTCGACAAGTTCCCCGTTGTAATCATGTTTTCCGAGCAAGCAATATCACTCTCATTTTTGAGAATGCCAAATTTTCATGTTCGTTCACTGAAAGTGAAACCGCCAGATTTTAACGGGCACTTCTGGAAAGCTGACCTCTTCCTGGTTTTAAGTCCATATAAGAATCGGTTAGTCTGCAAAATTTCGGATAGATCCGATGAAGGGTTCGTGAGATATTTATGTTCAAGTTTGAGCTCTGAAAATTAGGGTCAGTTCATTTCAGAAGGCTTAACTCAGGACTACAGAGAGCTGAGAGGCTAGGACTTGGACAAAACAAATTATTAACAAATAATAATAATACTGCCAAAAATCTTTTATTTCGGTTGAAAATTGACGGAATGGCGGCCATTTGAAATTAAGCGCAAAAATCAGGCGGTCTTCTTTATTTAAAAATCGTGGGTGGGGGTGTAGAAAAATTGTCCTGTGTGTGGAGCTAACCCTGATCGGGGGTCTGGTCTATGTCGGCTAGGGGCTGACCTATTGCACGTAATAAATATGCAGTCAATTCGTTCTTATTGTAGTGCCGTGGCCAAGTTAAGTCTGTCTGAGCGTCTCATTTAGCGGCAGCGGTCGGTTTAGAGTCGACAGACGGGCAAGTAGTATTGATCGGGCAGAGTCTCTGATTAGCTGATTGAATTGAAATAGCAGGCAGGCAGTACTTAGTTAGTAGATAGCTGAGCTATGCCTTCCGGGAGGAAGGAAGCACGTGCCGGCCAAAGTTTAGCGGCCGCACACGCAACTCTTTGCCTCTATGCTGAGCACTTATTTTTAGATAATTGAAAAGTATGCGCCCGGATTCGTGGCCATCAACTTTCAGGAGGTCGGAGGCAAACACTTCCGCAAAACCATGCATAGAGTGGACAAATTCTCAAGGTTCTCTTTTAGCTGCTTTTCTGTTTACAGTAGAAAATATACATCTAACCCCCGAGACAAAGTTTCCGCCCCCCCCCCGATTTTTCTGGCAAGTAGTTGTTTTCTGCAATTTTTTTGCAATTTAGTAGAATTTGAGAATTGCTAAAATCGCCTATAAAACAGCACTTTGTGTTGTAGCCGTATTTGTTGAGCCCAAACTAGCGATTTTTATCCCAAAATTGCGATTTTCATCGGCGGATGACCTGTTACATGTATGGTTTGGTTAGCGCCAGCCTGCTGGAAATGTTAAAAACTGCCCATTACCTCCTAACCCGGAGCGGAAAATACAAGTACCTGTAACGGTTTTACTACCTACTAACAATCTGGCTCAGAGATCACTAATTTTTAGCGCTTAAAATGCATTTTTGGTAATAGAATTTAGCGTTTCCGGCGCTGTTGTAGTTTTTAACAGCATTCATGTTACACTTGTTTTTAGCCGTTTGATGCAATTTGCCAGCTTAACATTACAAGACCTATTATTACAGTCAGGCATTTAACGCCGTTTATCGAACCGACAATGGTACTGTACCTCACATTCGGCCACTGTTGTGGTATGGTAACCCTACCTTCGCATTAGTACCGGCACCGGTACCATATATGGTACCACTCTGTTCAGATTTCGCACCATGTGGTACCGGCACCCATGACCATGGGTGGGGGTACCATGCCATAAATGGTGCCGGTACCATATATTACCATTATTATGGTACCACCACACATACATGGGCCGGAAAAATCCGGAGGGGGGTAGGGGGGTTGGAGACCTCGGGGGGGGGGGGGGTCCCCCGAAAAAAGGCCAAAAAACGCCTATTTTGCCTTAAATAAGCGAAAATTTGAGGGGTGGTGGGTGGGTGGGGGAGGGGGGTATGGCCGGCCGAGGGGGGATTCCCCCCGAACCCCCCCCGCCCATGTATGCCACCACAGTACGCGAACGTTGGGTACTATATATGGACCCACTAGCCTAGGTACCGGTACCATAAAATGCATAGGTTAACTGCCTGACTGTATTAGTTAAAACTTGCTAAAACACATTTTCAGGAGTTTTATTGAAATTTTTAACCGCGCCTCCGGCCTACATGGCCCCTTTGCATTCTGGCCGAAAGTTTTTTCGCTTTTTAAAGGCAACGTAGTCGGCGGTTTTTGTAAGTTTTTCATTTGAAACCTCACCAATGCGACCTCCAAGCTCACTCCGGTTTTCAATCGGCCCATATATGCGCTGCGCAGTGTATGATAATAGGCTGAAATGGAATTAATCTAAAGCTGTTACAGGGATCTACAGAAGCGCTGTGAGTCGCACGGATACGCAACTGGGTGCGCCTTTTATGACAAAGATTTCGACAGCGATATTTTCCTTTTTACAGTACGCTTTCTTTTCTTTTCTCTCTGCACATTTACTAAATGTCCCACTTGACTTAGGAGGGGAGTTTATGCAGTCAGACACTTAGCACCATAAGCTTTTCTTAAAAAAAAGGCAGTGTAAAAGTTCTATGTTGACCCTAACAACTGTACCCCACCCTAGAGAGCGTTAGTGCGTTAGTAAGTGCGAAGACCTTCGAGCCGTGCAGGTTGAAAGCATTCTGGAGTTATGTTGCCTTTCTTTAGTTGTGCGAATAAAGTTATTATTATGTTAGTGTCTGTTTTAGTTCTGTTGTATAAAGCTGAATGTCTATCTGTTTTCTATATTTGTAGGCTCTGGGTTGTCTCTACCTACTACACGATTCAGTACGACACGATATGGCGCAGTGGAATTTTGCCAACCAATCGTTCGACCCTGTTTATTCGTTTTCGGTAGGTCTATTAGCTCATATTTCTTTTAACAGATTATTCGCCGAAAGCCAACGTCTGCCGAGCTCTAATTCGATGTACTAGAAAGTCGCTAGGTTCAAATTATTAATGCTTGTAGTTGTTTTGTTTTACAGAGAATTTTAGCAATTCTCGGGTGTGACAGTGTGAAAACTGCACAAAAATCGGCCCGAAAAATGCGGCCACTCCGAAGAATAATTCAGTGACCAAGTGGCGTATCTAGGGAGGTGTAGGGCGGGTACATCCCGACGTTTGCGGTGGAGGTAGGAAGAGAAAGTCTGTCAAAAATAAGAGAAACTAGTGAATTACGTACTAAAACTGTCTATTTTGTGCTCAGAATGCCTTTTTAAGCCTAAATTTTCAAATTTTTCTCCCCTTAAAAGCTACTTTAGACTACTAAAAGTTGTAATTTCACTTAATTTTGTGCACGGAATGCCATTTAAACGCGTTTTTAAAGCTAATTTTGCTGAATTTTCCTACCCTAGTCCAACCAAACACTTTCAGAATTTTGCACTCCTTTGCAGAATCCTTGATAGACCACTGCGGGGACCAGACCCTTGCCTTAGGTGGGGCTTACCATCCATTACATACACTATAGATAATAGTGTCCACCTCGTCAAAAGTAAATCTTTAGAATCGTCATTTTGACGTTTTACGAAGAAAACTCATATTTGACCATGTTTGTGTCATGAAAAAAATTTAATTTGCATGGACCACCCTTATTCCTAGAAGTTCCTAGAAAACCAGCATGAGTGGGAATTTTTGCACCAAATATGTGGCCGGTTGTCTTGTTAATTTTTGCCGAAAATTTGAACCAAATCGATCAAGAGCTGAAAGAGAACGAACCATTAGAGTAAACTTCCAAAAGGGGGTGGACACTTTTTATATCTTTACTGTATACGGACGGAATTAGCGTATCAGCTGCATTGTGTAGTGAAGATGTTTGTGTAATAGGTTGAGACAGAAGAGTTGGAACACAGTGAACGAGTACAAAAGCACCGATTCCCTCAGGATTTCTTCCCGGACACCCGTTGGGGGCGGAAGGGGTACATGCGTACCAGGTGGAAACTACGCCATCTGTGAGTTTGCTTCTCACTTCTCTAAACAGTTGGTTTAGACCGCAAAGCCACTCATCCACTCTTAGGGGCAAGTGTCTTGCCGCAAGAGTTGGTGGTCGGCACAGAGCCCCCTCCCAGGCCACCGAAAGCTGGTGACAGCGAGTAGGTAAAATGGGAACCGACTGGAGCTGCCTAAGCACCTAAAGCTACTATAGCAACCACACGTGTTGGGACAGACGGGAGCGGGGACAGCTACCACTGAGACCCGACCAGACTGACACCGGTTGTTGTCATACATGTAACAGCTCCAGGCCGACCTGGGGGGTCGAGGGGGTTCCAAAATTTCAAATAGTTCCAGAACGCCTTGAGATTATGTTTTAGCAAGTTTTCTTAGTAAGGAGGCTAACAATCGCTATTTTAAGCTGCCAAATAGCGTTTTAGAGCTAAAAACGATAAAAAGAGCTTTCAAAACACCGATTTCTCTTAAATATCAGCAGTGGAAACGGCAAATTCGGTTTCCAAAGGCTTTTCAAGCGAATTTTAAGCTAAAAATTAGTTATTTATGAGCCAGTTTGTTAGTAGGGAAGCCGCGTGTACTTGCATTTTTGGGCCGGGGGTGAGGGTGTTTGGCCTTTCTAGCTAGCGGCGTAACCCCCAAAACCCCTAGTACATCTATGGTACTTACCCATGCAGGCATTTTGACGCCCTATAACAGTCAGGGAAATATCGAAATACATGGCACCGGTACCAAATATGGTAGGGATCCCATTATTATGGTGCCGGTTCAACCTGAAGTGGTACATGGTACTGTTACCAAATTGGTATGGTATCCCTTCGATTGAGGCCTCAGCTGATACCATGGTATGGCCACCTTAGCCTTTTAGCGGTGATTACGTGTGTGTGTGAATGTTTCAGAGTCTTTGATCTGGTCAACGTGCACCTATTTCACGACGAATCTAATATTAAATCTGTTGAGGTGAGTCAATATTGCAGTCAGTCGGCAGGTTAATGCCACTTGCTAATAACCATTATAACATGTAAGAAACAGCTCGGCGCCTTCTCAGCTCGTTTCTAAGTCAGAGGGGTGAGGGTGTTCGTTCAGAGAGCGGTGTCTAAAATTTTAAAAACAACTTCGGAACGACTGAAAATGCGTTTCTAGCATAACGGCGATTTTTAGCAGGGAAATTGCGATTTTTTGAGCGGTTTTTAGTGCCAACCCCCTCCCTAGAATTTGGGCTCAGACCCCCAACCTCTCCCCCTTCGGCGGATGACCTGTTACATGTTTGATCGGCCGGCATAGCAAAAAATCGCAATTTTTTAGCCAAAAATCGTGCAAAATCGCTCAAATACAGCTAGTAAAAAGTGCTCTTTAACAGCAATTTTAGTGTCTGAAATTCTCTAAAACTTGTAAAGAGTTGCCATGTCTGACCTAAGTCGGCTGGTGGACAGAGCCTCATTCCCCTGTTACCTCTTTCAGCTGTACAGTACGGTACAGATAGACAGATAGTTCTCGTCAGTCAGGCACTTAACGCCGTTTATGGTACCGACACCATCTATGGTACAAAATCTGAACAGAGTGGTACCATATGGTACCGGTACCGACACCAATGCGATGGTAGGGGTACCATATATGGCACCGGTAGGTACCGGCACCAATGCGAAGGTAGGGGTACCATATGGTACCACCAAAGGTCCCGAACGTGGGGGTACCATACAGTGGTGCACAAAAAATGTCCTCTTCACCTTTTCGGTTTCCCTAAAATCACTGTTTTTCACTCAATTCTCAACGAATTTGAACCAAATTTGGACGGTAGGTGCCCAATTAGTCCGGCTACCTGTGTTTCAGTTTCGGCGCGAAAATTCAAATTTTGGCGGGAAATTTAAACGAAAATGCGAAAATCTTATTGTCGCATAAAAACGGCTCTTACTCAAGAAATACAAAAGTTACGACGTGAAATCACGGCAGCTTATACATCCAATATAGGGCAATTTTTTGTAGAAGTTTCAAAACCCTCGCTCAAAGTACGCGCGAGAATCCGATTTTCAAAGTTGGCAAAAAATCGGAATTGTCCATTTTCAAGGCTAACATTTTGAGGTTCACTAAAATTACCCGTTTTCAATCAATTCTGTGACAATCTGAACGAAATTGGCAATGTAGGTGCCCAATAGGTCTGGCTAACTGTGCCAGAATTTTGGCGCGAAAATTCAAACTTTGGCGGCAAATTTAAACGAATATCTGAATGTCGTAAAATGGTCTCATGAAATCGGCTCTTACTCAAGAAATACAAAAGCTATTCTGGTGAAATCATGGCCGCTTATAGACCCAATATAGTGCAATTTTATGCAGAAGTTTCAAAACCGTCAGTGTTTTCCAGCAGAACAACGCTCCTGCACACACCGCTAGGATCTGCCAGCACCACCACAATGGAGCTTTTTCAGAGGTCTTGAAAATGGAAAACAGTGAGGGTTTTGAAACTTCTGCATACAATTGCACTATATTGGTTCTATAAGCCCTGTGATTTCACGGGCGTAGCTGGATCAGGTGTAGCTGGGGGGGGGGAATCAGGAACCGATCCCAAACAAAAACTAATGTGTTTAATGATCACAATTAATTATAAATTAACGATTTCTATCGATAAATATCGATTATCGAAAAATTTTTTGGCAAAATTCCAAAATTTCAAAATCGTCCAAAATGGTCATGTCATATATCATTTGAAAGCCCTTCGCCTGGCGAGTCTAATGATCACTAAATCAGCATAGGGCACGCCCCGGGGGGCCTGTTTTGCCAAATATAAAGTACCCCTAGAGACGCATCAGTATAGGCACGCTCCGGATGGCCTGTTTTCCAAATATAAAAATACCCCTAGGGGACGCATCAGTATAGGTACGCTCCGGATGGCCGGTTTTTCAAATATAAAAATACCCCTAGGGGGACGCATCAGTATAGGCACACTCCGGAGGGCCTGTTTTAAAAACATAAAAGTACCCCTAGGGGACGCATCAGTATAGGGTACGCTGCGGAGGGCCTGTTTTAAAAACATAAAAGTACCCCTAGGGGGACGCATCAGTATAGGCACACTCCGGAGGGCCTGTTTTAAAAACATAAAAGTACCCCTAGGGGGACGCATCAGTATAGGCACGCTCCGGAGGGCCTGTTTTCCAAATATAAGAATACCCCTAGGGGTACGCATCAGTGTAGGGCACGTTCCGGAGTCGTATAGTCAGAAGAAAGTTAATTAATTAATATATAGTCCATTTCTGACCTTCCCTGATTTCCCCCCCCCCCCCAGCTACACCTAACCCGCGTAGCTTTTGTACTTCTTGAGTAAGAACCGTTTTAATGAGACCATTTTACGATATTCACATATTCGTTTAAATTTCCACCCTAAATTTGAATTTTCCCGCCAAAATGCTGGCGCAGTTAGCCAGACCCATTGGGCACCCACGCTGCAAATTTGGTTCACATTGGCAGAGAAATGATGATAAATCCCGATTCTTTGCCAACTTTGAAAATCGGATTGTCGCGCGTACTTTGAGCTTTGAGCTTTGTTTTGAAACTGCTACATAAAATTGCACTATTTTGGGTTTATAAGCGGCCATAATTTCACTGGAATAGCTTTTGTACTTTTTGAGTATGAGCTGTTTTTATGAGACCATTTTATGATATTCACATATTCGTTTAAATTTCCCGCCGAAATTTGAATTTTCGCGCCAAAACTGTAACACAGGTAACCAGACTCATTCGGCACCCACCCTTCAAATTTGGTTCAGATAGGCAGAGAATTGATTGAAAACGGGTAATTTTAGTGAACCTGAGTTTCAGTTATCTTTGAAAATGGATAAATTCTGATTTTTTTGCCAACTTTGAAAATCCGATTCTCGCGCGTACTTTGAGGGTTTTGAAGCTTCTACTTAAATTTGCATTATATTTGATCTATAAATCTGCCCTGATTTCACGGGCGTAGCTTTTGTATTTCTTGAGTAAGAGCCGTTTTTATGAGACCATATGTTTTTCGTATTTTGGTTTGAATTTCCCGCCAAAATTTGAATTTTCGCGCCGAAACTGTAACACAGGTAGCCGGACTAATTGGGCACCTACCGTCCAAATTTGGTTCAAATTCGTTGAGAATTGAGTGAAAAACAGTGATTTTAGTGAACCCGAAAAAGTGGAGAGGACATTTTTTGTGCACCACTGTATATGGTAGCGGCACCTTGTATGGTGTCGGTACCATAATCGGCGTTAAGTGCCTGACTGTCTGTATTATAGAGATCCAACTACTACTCAGAATTGAGACGCCGTGCTTTGCAACACGCGCTACAGAGGATGGAAGAGGATGGTTGTTCCGGCGGTCTCAACTCGCACATTCCCATGTTCGTCTACGGCGACATGAACTTCAGACTAGACCACTCCTCTCTCGTTAAGGTACGCTCAGTCTATAAATGGACACCTTTGTTGAGGGCCTTTCCTTGCCTAAGCCTTGACCAGATAGGCTCAATTCGCAACTCCCAACCTACTACAACAGTCGGTTTATGCTACTGGCACCATATATGGTACCCTTCCTACCCATGGGCAGGGCTGTAAGGGCCGTTTTTTCCTCGTTTTTTTAAAACCGGTTTTTTCCGAGGGGCTCGGAAAAAACTAAATAGCACAAAAAACTCAAGCAAGTTTTTAAGGAAATAGGCACAATAACTGGTTAAATTCGCTTCAATTGCTTTGAATTTACGTTAGTGGAAACCTTACAAGCATTTTTACGGCATAACTTAGATGTTTTTGGCAACAAATACCGGTACCATTTTCAAGTAACATTTATTATTGTATTTTTGTTGTTTTAAAATCAAGTTACTACTCTAAAAGATGTAATTAGTGCATTTTGTAATAAAACTCACGCTGTTTCGTTTAATTCTGCAATAAAAAGCGATTGTTAAAATTTTTTCCTGTCATCTCGGAAAATAACTTTTGGAAAAACCGAAAAAAAACTTAAAAAGAACCGGCTTGAGTTTTTTTCCAGAAAACAAACAGCTCGGGTCATTGGTGCCCGTACCATGCGGCACGAAATCTGAACGGAGTGGTACCATGTATGGAGGCACCAATCCCAACGTACGGGTGCCATACATGGAGTTAAGTGTGAGACTGTACAAGGCGTCCCAAAAATATGATCACATTTCTTTTTGCTGCCAATTCCGCAAATTTTGTCCGAATTTGGCTGAAATTTTAAGCATAGATGTCAAAATAAGGAGATTTTGTGTTTTTTAAAATTTTGTGCATCAGGCTTCACCCAGTCCTGAGAAATTCACGAATATGTGAACTTTGTAAAATTTCAATGCTCTAAAACGTGAAGTTTTCTTTTTTTGCTGGAATTTCCGCAAATGTTTTCCAGATGACCTGAAAATTGCAAAAACAGTCTACAGAAGGCCCCGAACCTAGGCGGTACCTACCGGTACCATAAACGGCGTTAAGTGCCTGGCTGTATTTAGATTGACTTGTTAATGCGGATTTCGTAAATGGGGACTAAATTCGATTCGTAACTGTTTCAGTTCCGATGTTAATTCGCGGTGGATTATGCGTTCTGATGAATCTGAATGTGATAATTTGACCTTTTACGGGTTTTATTAGCCAGTACGACGACCAACTAGCAGAACTGCTGTGATCTAGGAAAAGTTTTGACCAAAAACTGTAGGTGAATTTTATCCAGACGAACATGGTCGGTCCCAACTTGTAATTGTTTAGCTTAGGAAATTAAATTTTTATTTACTAGTCACTAGCCGATAAAATAGCCCGAGGCTCAACAATAATTAACTCTAGAGTTATAGTTGCTGACGGCATGCACGTAACAGCTCCAGGCCGACCTGGGGGAGGGGTAGGGGGTTTTCCTCAGGTGGGGGGTCGAGGGGAGGTGGTTTCGCTCAGGGGGGTCCAAAATTTCAAACCAAAATGCCTGGAAATGCGTTATCAGCACGTTTTTTCAGTAAGGACGCTAAAAACTGCTATTTTAAGCTACCAAATAGCGTTTTAGAGCTAAATAGAAGCAAAAGATTACAAAAAGGGCTTCCAACAACCCAATTTCGTCTTAAATATCATAAGTGGAAACGCCAAATTCAGTTTCCAAAGGCTTTTCAAGCGAATTTTAGGCTAAAAATTAGTGATTTCTGAGCCAGTTTCTTAGTACTGGAGCCACTACTAGTACTTGCGGGGGGTTGGCCTTTCCAGCAGTGGTAACTAGTACATGTATGCAGACTGTATAATCTAGAAAATATTTCAGTTGCTTGCGCCCGAGTCGATCTGTAGTCAAGTTCAGCTGTCCCCTCCGGCCAAGAAACGGGCCTCATCGGAGGATGGTCCTCTTAACAGCCAGCGCTATGCACTCGAGTACCGCAACTCTCAATCTCAGTGGGTTTGATTTGGCTCTTTTTCAGCGTCTTCCTCGAGCAACATCCAGCTAGCTAATTGCCACTGCGCTTTTTAAAATGCGTCTGTGAATGGCCGCTGTAATAGGTTTCGTTACGAGCTCTTTTTCCAGATGCGTTCTGCGAGTGGAGAGAAAGCGTTTCGAGTACGAGCAGCACAACGCACTGGCGGATACTCTGTGGCCGCAGCTGAAGAGTCTGGACAAAGAGGCCGAGCAGATCGATGCTCGACTTCACGAATGCCCGGTGGCTTTCATGCCAACGTAAGCACTCTTCCGCTCTCTGTTTATTTGGCAGCTGAGTCAGGGAACTGGAGCCAGATTACATAAAATCTGTCTGCAATTCCCTTCAACACACTTGTCCACCACTCTCCTTACACTCACCCTTAAAACAACTTTACCCGTATTCTGTACATACATACATACCAGTAATGATTCTATGCAAAAAAATGAACCCAGTTGCAAAATAACGCAGAACAGGTACCAACAGTGTTCACGGTCTGTGCGTGTGAGTCTGCGTGCACAAGATCCACCTGTCAGCTGTGAACGCCTGCGCTTCACAATGAGCAGAGGCACATACCCACTTGGTCCGGTCCTGCTCTTCTTGCACCATTTTGTACTCATAGTCTAGATCGTCCTTCAGCCTCAGCAGCTTGTGGTCGTCCTCGATCGATGATACATACTTTATGGGCAAGAGAGTGAGTTTGACTTCTGCCTGGTTCCCGACCTCTGTAGGTCTTCCTGTTGTTGCAGCTGTTTTAGGGTCTCTGTAGCACCATGCCGGTATAGTGGGCAGTCTTGGGCCATAGTTGACGCCGGTCTGCAGCACAGTGAAGTTGGTGGGCTGGAGAAGGTCGCTGAAATGACCGACATTACCATTCAATGAAGGCAGCATTTCTCTAAGGGCACGAATTTCTTGGCACACCTCAGCCCAGGTCCTATCAGATTTTGGCCTGTTTCATCAAAAGTTTGGCTCGCACACGTACCCAACTCTTTGGGTCCTTTTGCCGAGTCTTTTCTTCCTAATAGATCGAAGTTTAGGGGCGAAAATTTCGAACCAGGTGCTGGCCGGGCGAGCTCTGACTTCATCTCTCAGTAGACAAATGTTGAGGTTGATACAGGGCACTCCGAACAGTCGTACATTGCAGTGACCCTCTGTCAGTCTGTGGAACTCGCTTAGACCGTGTTGACCATTCTGAAGTCAAAATGCATCCGAATTGAAGCATTGATCAGATAACTTACCAACAAATTTTTTATGTAGGCATCGGCCTTGGCCTGGGTGTCTTTGGACGGACAGATCTCATGAATACAGCGCAGATAGGTCTTGGTCATGTCTATCTGCAGCTCGAGCGGCCTCAGAAACATCACGTGCGTGGTCTGAGGGAGTTCTCGTGGCTGCAGCGTGGCTCTGTTTTGGATGGGAGCAGGTTGAAAGAGCAGAATAGTACACCCGGAGCGCGCCGTAGCATGGGATTAAAAATAGCCCTTCTCCGTTGAAAGTTCGCATAAATTTAGACTGGATTGACGCAGTTACTATGGACGTCTGTCGTCAGAGTCTTGTGGCTCCATTCATAAAGATAGCACCCTGCGGGGATTCCTGGCTCGACTTCTCACTAATAGGTTTCGAGTCAGTAGATTTAATCTGCTAACGCAGTCCAATTAGATTGAAAGATTTTTCACTGACTACCGCTCACTGGGAGGTCTTTGAATGGACCCGGCTGCAACGTCAGTGACAAGCACGTGCTCGAGGTACACATACGTATCGCGCTTGAGCTAGTTATAACAAGTGATATTAAGCACTGGCTTTCATTCACTCAACCTAATCACGTGGACGGCAGTAGCATGGGGTGAAACAAACAAGCTAATTAGCATCTTAGATCGAATGAGCTTTCATCCAGTGCTCAGTCGCTTTTTCTTCACTGCTGCAAGCAGCTGTCTCCTCCTTCGGTTCGAATGCTGGAATCACCGGTAGGAAAAGGGCTGTCTGACCAGACACCTTCATGTTCTTCTGAGCTGAGCTTTCGTCCTCATGACTGTCACTGTAATTTGACTTGTAGATTTGGTCTAGGTATGGCTTAGCTGACCTAGTGTGTTTCCGCTTTGATATCAGGCTGAGTGGAGCCTTGGTTTGTCCGAAAATCTGCGCGTGCACCTCCTGCTTCTTGCTTGGCTCTTTAATTTGCTGCTTCATCAGTGGTAAACTTGAATACAGTAGCGGTAGGGAGATGTCAGGCAGAGTGACACCTGTTCTCTCACTTAGCTCTGTTGCGAACTGAGGAATAGATATCTCATTGTCCTGCAAGTTATTGGCAGTAAGGGTAGTCAGGCACTTTACGCTGTTGATGCTACTGATATGAGACGTGGTACCCGGACAGTGGCCGAATGTAGGATACCATAATATAGTACTGGCTGGCACCATAAGTGATAACTGTACCACCACACTCCCTGAACGTGGGGGTGTCATACAACTACCCTAGATACCAGTACTATAAACTGCCTGACTGTAGAAGGAGAAACTTACAAGCAGTTGTTGTATGAGTTGTCTTGAAGTAAGTGCTGCGTCGGCAGTGATGTGCTTTGCACAAACGAATCGGTAGCTGGAACTGAGAAGTCGCACAAGTTGCTTGCATTGGATTTCTATGAAGTCTTCTGTTTTGGTAGCCTTTGCTTTCATCGCATTAGTACGTCGATCACATTACCTAAGACTACCTCCGATATAATTGGTTTGCCGTGCATAGCAGGTGTATTCATCGCTCCTAGGCAAGCTTTCCTGTGATGTTTGGATTGGCTGTATATACAGTAGTACATAAGCTCAACGCTCAACATCCGAATTTGATTGCAAAATTAATTGTAGCTTTAGTGCTACTTTATTATTCATAACTTGCACATGGGAGGTGGGCGGTTCATCACAGGGGAATCAAGCAGGCTTCCATATTATCGTGACACACACTACGAATTCGTGCTAGCGCCTGTCAAAGACCGCACGAACGCGTTTGTTTGTTCCGCCGAAGAGTTGCATGGGCTTAAACGGTTGCATGGGTTTGTTAAACGAATGACTCACTTTTTAAAAGCGCGTACTGCACAATACAAGTTGTAGTTTCACAAAGTAACACGCACGTACATTGTACGTTTATCAGTACGAAGCAAGCAAAAGCACTTTTTCTACATATTAAAACTGGATTGAATTACCCAACTACATATAGAGATACATACACCGAAAACCTATGCCTAAAACTGAGCCTAAGCATAAGCTTGCACCTCAACCTTAACCTGTGAACAGACCGGTCTTAAAAGCAGTAGTAACCTAATTGGGCGCAGATAATGCAGAATGGCCCTGTTATCTAATTATGTACTGTACGTAAATGATAGCTGATTTATTTAGCTATCCCTGGGTGGAAGACCCGTTATTGCCCGAAGTTAATGAGTATATGCGGACGCGTGCACCTGCCTGGTGCGATCGTATCCTAATGAACAACAGTGCTTGGAAGCTGGTTCATTGTCCGGGCACCTCTGAACCCATCTACCACGCAATCGGTCTCGATATTTGCATGGGCGATCACAAGGTACTCTAGCTCTGTAAATCGAAACAGCTCGCACGCCAGAGGAGGGCAGTGGCCTATCTAGGATTTCGGAAAGGCGTGTCAAATTTTGAAAGTGTCTGCTGCCCAACCAGGGTAAGAAAATTGAGCAAGAAACGCGTTCCCAACTTAAAATTAACAGAAATTACAGGTTTTAGTAGTTTGAAGTGGCCTGGTTGGGCTTCTTTTTTGAAAATTTAGCCTTCAAAAAAGCATTTAAAAGGAATTCTGAGCATAAAATAGACAGTTTTAGTGCATAATTCATTATTTTCTCTTTCTCCTCCTACCTCCACCGCAAAGAGGGGTGTACGCACCCTACACCCCTCTGGATACGCCACTGCACTGCAGAGGGTCTGAGGCCTGTGCCCAAACTCTTGGGGTCGGGTTGGGTACTAAAAGTCGCTCAAAAATCCTAAATCACGGCTAAAAGTGCTGTTTTACAAGCGATTTTAGCAATTTTAGTGTCTGCAATTCTAAAAAAATCGCAAAAATTTGCAGAAAAGTCGACAAAAGTCGTCTCGAAGTAGGGTCACAGTGGCATAGGTCGGATGAGTGTGAAATTCCACCGTACCCTCCTTTTATATGTACGGTATATCCCGACTGGAAAATGCTCCCCGGAGACATGTACAGTATGTACGTATGGTTGTGTGTAATTTAGCAGGTGTTTAATTACAGCCGGTGTACCTGTTGTTCGAGCCAGAACAGTCAACTCAGTAATTGAAGTGAAAGCTCGGGACACACGATCTGATATCTGAGTGCTGTGTTGTCGACTCGAAGTACTACTTACCTGCTATTACTGTCCGACGCTTAACGCCGTTCATGCTACCGACACCATAATTGTATCGGTACCTAGGCTAGTGGCACCATACTACCACCACAGTCCCAACGTTCCGGTACCATAATATACAAGTCAAACCTCCATAAGGGCAACACACTTTGTCAAAAATTTTCGTTGCACTTATGGAGGTGCTGGAAGACGCATGGAAACTGGCTCTCTGATCGCATTCTACCATTTAGAATACACCTAAAAGGAATTCCTGACCAAAAGTTGGCAGAACCCTGAATGACACTTACGTATATAGTTTAGTTCTTGAGATATTTGCCTTCTAAGTCGAAACAGATTTTGGCAAAGAACAAGAGCGATTCCGTTGCATTTCATAATAAAGCAGATTCCTACTGCTGGGGCTAATGATGCTTTAGTGTTGAAGTAAACCGAGTTTCTGTGTCACCAGTAAAGCCTCCAAGAGCCCTTAGCAGTAGCAGGAATCCGTTTTATTACGAAGGGCAGAATAATAAAAACATCCCTCTTGTTCACTGCCAAAATCACTGTTTCGATTTTGAGAGCCAATATCTCAGGAACTAAGCAGAGTACATTAATGAAAATTTCAGCAGTCTTTTAAGGATTTATTTATCTTTCATTTAAAAAAGGATTGATTCAAATCGGTTGTGAGATTTGCGGTTGCTACAGCAAAAAATCTGCTGGTTTTTTGACGGACCCTATATGTATATCGTGGCACTAGACTAGGTACGGGTGCCATTATATGGTGCCAGTACCATAAAGGCCGTTAACTGCCGGAATTCTTGTACTAAATAGTACGTACTTTTTTGTGATTCTGCATCTCAAGAGCCCATTTTTGTTATAGGTTAGCTATGCACTTTTGTTACTTATGCTAGATTTTTAGCTATTTATGGGCCCACGCTAAACAGATAATGAAAGAGAGAATACTGCTTAAAGTCTACGTATATACAGACACACCATGCGCTCGAAAATTTCGGCAACTTTTTCCGGCCCATGTACTGTACGATTGGTTTGTGACAGGCCTGTATAGAGTAGAGTCTAGTTCCCCTTTCGAATACAAAATTGAGGCTAGTCGCTTTTATTTTTTGCTTGGCCATTCATTCTGACTGTACTGTACTGTATTGTGTTCTGCTGTACAAAAGAGTTTATTATTGTTATTTCCTTTTATGGTTCTCCCTTTTTATTCTCCCACTTTGAACTGAATCGTTTGTTGGAATAAATATTTATTTTATCATCTCTTCAATCAATGCGTATGACAGTCAGGCTCTTAACGCCGTTTATGGTACCGACACCGTACAAGGTGCCGGTACCATATATGGTACCACCACAGGCCCTGAAGGTGGGGGCACCATATATGGTACCGGCTAACGTGGGCACATATATGCCTACTTCGTTTGTATATGTATATGTATATATACAAATGCACATTAGTTTGTATATGTATATGTATATATACAGGGTGTGTCAAAAAAAAACAACCCAGCAGAGTTTTTGCTGTAGCAACCGCAAATCTCAACCGATTTGAATGAATCCTGCTTTAAATGAAAGATAAATAAATTCTTGAAAGACTGGTGAAGGCCCTATTAAGATACGATGCTTAGTTCCTGAGATATTTAACTTCAAAATCAAAACAGAGATTTTGGCAGTGAACAAGAGCGATTCCGTTGCACTTCACAACAAAACGGATTCCTACTGCTGAGGGGCAACAAGTCTTTTACAAATGAAGTAACCAAGCATGTGTGGCACCAGAAAAACCTCGTTACGTTAGCCCTGAGCAGTAGGAATCGGTTTTATTATGAAGTGCAACAGAATAATAAAAATCGCTCTTGTTCATAGCCAAAATCTGTTTTGACTTTGAGTGCAAATATCTCAGGAACCAAGTATCATATCTTAGTAAAAGCTTCACCAAACTTTCAAGAATTAATTTATCTTTCATATAAAATGGGACTCACTGACATCGGGTGAGATTTGCGGCTGCTACAGTAAAAAATCTGCTGGGTTGTTTTAACCTCTGTTGTGCACTGCCAAAATCTCTGTTTTGATTTTGAAAGCAATTATCTCAGGAACTAAGCAACGCATCTTAATAAAAGCTACACCAGTCGTTCAAGAATATATTTATCTTTCATTTAAAGCAGGATTCATTCAAATCGGTTGAGGTTTGCGGTTGCTACAGCAAAAAATCTGCTGGGTTGTTTTTTTTTGACACACCCTGTACATATACAAACAAAATTTTAATATTGCATATTTTTTTGTATATTTGTATATTAAGAATATTATAAATTTTCTGCTGGAAAGCATGATTTCGACAAACCAGGTGGGTTAGGGGTACCATGACGGGTGTCATTGTCATATGGTAGGGCGTTGTAGGGTTAGCCAACATGAAATTTTCTCAAATTGCATGAGTGTATTCCGATTTCAGGCAGTTCTCCCAACCGATGCGAACTCTATTAAGTGATACTGCCCTCAGTCTAAGATTTTTACCAGCTAAAATTTATGTTGTTGCTAAAACTCAGGCTTTTTAGGATCTGTAATATCAAGAAATTTTTTGTGCGGTGTGGGTAAGTCACCGGTGGTCGAAAATCTTTAAGTAATACAAATGCTGAAATAAAATAGGTTCAGGTTCAAGTTCAAGTCCACAGATTTCAGGTTAAAAACCTATTAATAAGTCCAGGTTCAAGTCGGACTTGCCAACAGTAATACAAACCCACACTAGTACCGGCACCTTATATGGTGTCGGTACCATAAACGGCGTTAAGTGCCTGACTGTATTAGGTGGCTTTATACTTTCTGCCACCCAGCTGGCACTGACAGTTTCTGAGTCGATACCAACCACTCGCAGACAGTCAGCCAAAGTCTAAATCTAGTGGGTGTATGGTAGCGATTAGGAGTTGCCAGTGCCATCCAGGTGGCAGAAAGTAAACAGGCGCCTTAATCGGGACTCCTGAACTTTATAAAAGTCGCTGTTGGCTTAGAACGGCGAGTTATGCATGAATGCAAAATTAGAAGTGATTAGAGTGTGTATCAGCTTATTAAAGGCTAGAGTTTTGCATAGGTCTATGCGCTTCTAATACCTCGCCATGTCACGGCTGCTGTTCTACACCTGGATAACTGTTTTATTGGCATTGATTATTATTTCAAAAGGTTTCTTGTAGTTGTACATAAGGCACTTAACGCCGTTTATGGTACTGGCACCATATGTGGTATCGGTGCCTAGCCCAGTGGCACCATATATGGTACGAAATCTGGACGGAGTGGTACCGTACCAGATATGGTGTCCTTACAGGTACCAATGCCAAGGTACAGTAGGGGTACCTTACACGTACGTATGGTGCAGGGATGTGAGGTGTGTTGTTTTCGTTTTTTTCTGACAAAAAAAACGTTTTCTTTCTAAGGGTCAGAAAAAAAAACATAAATCGCGGGAAAAGCTCAAGCTAAAATAGCTAATTTATGCCATTTTTCAGTTAAAAAATTGACTTTTGAGATGTATAATAGGCTAAACTGGCTCAAAACTGTTAGAAAAACAACAGAAAATGCCAAATTTGACAATCTAAAACAAAAAGGCAAACTGCTGTAAGAAAATTTGCATATAGCGTTTATTGATGTAGCCTGTCAGGGACTGTTTCGTTTCATGCCTGTTTCGTGATTTATATCCATGTAAGACGGGTATTTCTGTTCTGAAAAGACTCAGGAAGGCGCTAGAAAGCGTTAGGAATCATAAAACCAGGCTAGAGGATATTCAGAACTTGAGCAAGAGTTTTTTCCGCGATTTTGGAAAAAACCGGAAACAACTGAAAAAAACAGGCCGAGGTTTTTTCGGAAAAATATCCGTCCCTGGTATGGTGCCACTAGCCTAGCTACGGGTACCATAAACGGCTTTGAGTGCCAGACTGTACTACGTATAGGTTTAAGTGCAACAAAAAGGGCCTATTTTACAGGCGATTTGAATAATACTTGTGTACTATGGAGCAACGCCTCTGTGTGCGATTATTCAACAGAAATGCAGCTTCTCTTTCAGAAAGACTTAAAGTAGATAGAACAGACGTTTTCAATTATTTTCTATTCACTATGCTACACATTTTCAGCTTCTCTTTATATCAAATAGATTGTTGGAACGAGAGTCAAGTTTTGGCCACCTATTCAAGATTAGTAAAAGTCAACAACTGTTCGGCGATCGTTGCGCCATCTTGTGAGGAAAGTAAGAAGCTACAATAGCTTTTTGTTTTGTTCAGTTCGATTTCGAAATCGCACTTGGAGAGCGATCACGAACAAAGTATCACGTTTAAGCGAACAAAACTTCTTGCAAGTCGACAGAACAAAGGTACAGTGGCGGCCAAAAGTTTGGACGCACCCCCAAAATTTTCAGTTTTCTGTTAATGACACTTGTTCTGTTTGCAGCTTGCGGATGAAGTTGCTTGCTAAGTTTGTGCATAGTAGCCCTACATAACCTGAAACCATATGGTGTTCAGTCCCCCTCACGTTGCTGTAGTATGACTCAATTTTCGAGAGACCCCAGAAAAATGGGTGGACAAAAGTTTGGACGCACCTATGATATAGCTTGATTTTTTGCTTTCCAGATGTTTTGTAGGGAACCTAACGGCCGTTAATATGTGTAGCTGCTATTTAGTCTTCTTTTTATTGCAATTTAGCGGCAGTTTGGAGGATGGCTCAGTCCAACCAACTTATTCAACCAAAGAGGGTTCTCGTGCTTGAGCTGAGACAGAGTGGTCGCTCTAATCTCAGATAGCCTGACAAGTCGGGTGTTCTGGAAATAGGTGTTCGTTCTGCCTTAGTTCTCTTCTCTGAAACCGGTTCAAACGTCAATCGGAAACGGACCAGTCGATCGAAATCGCATACAACATGGCAGGAATGGGTCCTTGTGGCAAGATGTCTAGTTGATCGGCTTAAGACTGCTCATAAGGTAACAGAGCAAATAGAGGCTGCGTGTGGTCAAAGCATCTCTGTATGAGCCCCGCACCGAATTCTACTGCGAAAACGGTTGAGTTGTTGCATCGCAAGGAAAAAAACACCTATCAACTTTTGTGACCGCAAAAACGGTTCCAGTAAGGCAAAGGCCCACCTACATTGAACCATTGTAGATTGGTTCCAAGGTTTTCTGGAGGGACGAAAAGAAGTGGAATCGGTGCGGAAGCGATGGCCGGCTATATGTCAAGCCGTTTGTGGCAGAGGAATTCCGATCAGACTGTGCAGAGCATTGTAAAGTGGGGAGGCGGTAGCATTATGATGTGGACTTTTATCCCATTGAAAGGCCTAGGGCCCATTTATTGTATCCATAGGATCATGGATAAAACCGTCTACACCAACATGTTGGTAGACATCATGCTGTCATATGTAGAACAGAACCTCGGGCTGAATTGGCTGTTTCAACAGAATAATGACCCCGAGCACACGGCGAGGTCAGTCAGACAGTGATTCGCTAACTACAAAGTCGCAGTTTTGGACCGGCCTGCTCAGTCACCTGACCTGAATCCAATCGAAAATTTGTGGAGATATGTCCAGAGAGACGTTATCAGTAAAGCACCCCTAGATCTGTCCGATCTGGACACTGCCATCACAGAATTTTGGCTTTGTATTCCCCAGTCTTTGTGTCAGATAATCAACTCTATGCCCAAGCGCTGTCCAGTTGTGGTCAAGTCTTATGGCTTCCCAACAAGGCGCTAGTCACCTAAATACATGTTTCATTCTTACTTGTTCTTTATTGCTGCAGGTTGCTCCGGTTTTTTAAAAAATCAGTAGGTGCGTCCAAACTTTTGTCCACCCATTTTTTCTGGGGTCTTTGGAAAATGGATTCACACTACAGCAAGGAAAATGGATTCACACTACAGCAACGTGAGGGGGACCGAACACCATATGGTGTCAGGTTATGCAGGGCTACTATGCACAAACTTAGCACGCAACTTCATCCGCAAACTGCAAACAGGACAGGTGTTATTAAAAGAAAACTGAAAATTTTGGGGGTGCGTCCAAACTTTTGGCCGCCACTGTATGTAGAAAGGAACAAAGTGGTCGGTATTTGTCGGCCTAGAATCAGTGATTTCGAAAGGACTGTTTTCTTCCTTTGTATGTCTATTTCAGCATTTCCGATTCTGGTCGCATTCAACGTGGAGAGCAATCTGAGACTATTGAACTGGGCCAATGGGAGTCCGTTTAACTACTCCGCCTACCCGACTGTTTACAATGTTCAACTTTCTTTTGCGCAGTAACGACAGTCTATACTATTAGCCAGACATGGGCGAGGGTGGGGGTCTGACTCTCCCCAGACTCTGACCTACCCATACATGTCGTTGGGGGGGTGCAAAGGGGGGGGGGGGCAGGCCCCCCCAAGCCCGATTTTTCGGCAAAAGTCCCCCCCAGCGGATTTTTGGGGGGGACCTGAAAACCCACTTTTGGATTCCAAAGTAAAGGAAATTTTAGCCCAGACAATACATTCTGCAGCACAAAATTGGGTTTTCACCTACCCTACAACCCAAAACAGGGTTTTGTAAGGCTTAGAAATCCTAAATAGGGTTTTTAGACTGCTTAGAAACCCTGATTAGGGTTTTTAGGTTACTTGGAAACCCTAAAACAGGGTTTTCAGGTTACTTTTAAACCCTGATTAGGGTTTTTAGGCTACTTTTAAACCCTGATTAGGGGTTTTAGGTTACTTTTAAACCCTGATTAGGGTTTTTAGGCTACTTTGAAACCCTGATTAGGGTTTTTAGGCTACTTTGAAACCCTAAACAGGGTTTTCAGGTTACTTTCAAACCCTGATTAGGGTTTTTAGGCTACTTTTAAACCATGATTAGGGGTTTTAGGTTACTTTTAAACCCTAATTAGGGTTTTTAGGCTACTTTGAAACCCTGATTAGGGTTTTTAGGCTACTTTGAAACCCTAAACAGGGTTTTCAGGTTACTTTCAAACCCTGATTAGGGTTTTTAGGCTACTTTCAAACCCTGATTAGGGTTTTTAGGCTACTTTCAAACCCTGATTAGGGTTTTTAGGCTACTTTGAAACCCTAAACAGGGTTTTCAGGTTACTTTCAAACCCTGATTAGGGTTTTTAGGCTACTTTCAAACCCTGATTAGGGTTTTCAGGTTACTTTCAAACCCTGATTAGGCTTTTTAGGCTACTTTCAAACCCTGATTAGGGGTTTTAGGTTACTTTTAAACCCTAAACAGGGCTTTAACACTGGCTAGAAAGCCTAGAGAGGGTTTTTTGGTTGATTAGAATCCCTAAACAGGGTTTAAGAACTGCATTCAATCACTAAATAGGGTTTTTTAGTAATCCTATAAGTCAAAACAGGGTTTTGCGCGTGCCTTAGAATCGAAATTAGGGTTCTCTGGACTATTTTTAGTCAATATAACGCATTTCAATCTGTATTTTATCGCTGAAACTCATATTCAATACGTATTTTGAGCGCAAAACAGCTTTTTATTACATTCATTCATACATGTCACAGGGGGGGTCTGGGGGGTCTGCCCCCCACCCGACTTAGGCCAGACCCCCCCCCCCCGGATGGGGGACCCCCCCCCCCCCCCCGAGACGATTTCACCGACCCCCCCCCCTCCGATTTTTCTGGCAAGTAAATTTTGGAGCAAATTTTTGCTATTTTTTACACTCTCAAACACAAAAATTGCCAAAATCGCCTGCAAAACAGCACTTTTTAGCTGTATTTCAGCCCAAATTAGCGATTTTTGGCGATTTTTAGGCCAAAAATTGCGATTTTTCTCGATTTTTGAGCGTTTTTTAGTGCCCACCCCCCTCCCCGAAAATTTTGGCTCAGACCCCCCCCCCCGGCCGGCGCCAGACCCCCCCAACCCCCCCTCCCCCCATCGGCGGATGACCTGTTACATGTATGCATTCATTGTTTCAATATTCGGTTTTTAAGGCATTTTCTTCTACCTGAACAGGGTTTTCAAGGCATTTTTAATGCAAAAACAGGGTTTTTAACGCTTTTTCGGTCCAAATAGGGTTTTGAAGCCATTTTTCGCCCCAAAATCTCTAAAAAAAGGTCGAGAAAACCCACTTTTTACCCCCAAAAAAGGTCGACAAAACCCACTTTTGGACCCCAAAAAAAGGTCGCAAAACCCACTTTGGACTTGGTCCCAAAACCCTGTTTGGGATTTGAAAAAGGTCCCCCCACGGAAAAACCCAGCGACATGTATGGACCTACCCCTCTCAGGCACCGGTACCCCTCAGGAATTTTTAGGAAGAATTTTGTATACAACATTATGATATAGGTCAGTCGCGTATTCAGGATTTTGCAAAGGGGTGCGTGTAAAATTTTCAAAGTGCCTGGTTGGGCTGGGGTAAGAAAATTTAGCAAAATTAGCCTTCAAAAACGCGTTTAAAAGGTATTCTGAGCACAAAAGTAAAAAAACCGGACTTTTTTGGCGTACCGTCCCCTCAAATCCCCCTCCATCAGCCGACGCTAGCTACCCCCTCAGTGTTTGAAAATTTACCACCTCAATGCTGGCCCATGTCTCCTACTAACTAGAGTGCGAACAATACAAGAAAAACCCAATATACCCGTATAAGAAATTAACGACTTAATTCTGCAAACTCTTAGTTTCTAGAGAAGAGGTTTCTAGAGCTATCAGAATAATTGATAATCAAATACTTTACTTTGCAAGATCTCTAGAGGGCCCAAATCAGTACGCGTATTGGGACACAAAACCACTCAATAATACCGATTTACACTAGTTCGCATTCTAGTAGTAGTGTATAGCACGGAAAAACAAGACTCCTACAATCTCCTAAAAGTTGCAGAAAAAGCCAAGCAATCGTAGAAATCTTTCATGGTATGGGTTGGAATTCTGCTGGTATACTGTACTCGGGTACGAGATGTCAGCTGAGCGCTGATTGGCTGACTGAAGCTTTCGCTGCCGCACAATTAAGAATTGCCCGAATTTGCCATCTGAACAGTTTAGAAGAAATGAACGCTTGCCTATTGCTGTGGCCGGACCTGCCTAGAAGTACGTACAGGTAGTTCAGACAGACCTAAAATGTTAGTACCCTCCAATAGTAGCGCCCTTTACGGACAGTCGGAAAATATAATGGCTCTAACAGTAGCCCCTGTAATAATAGCTCTCCCACGCGCACTACTAGCAACGCTTTGTACGTGTTTCCTATGTAGAATACTGTCTCTTTGAGACAATTTTCTTTGATTAAGCTTGCAAACATTAGTCAGACTAAAACTCATACAAAGATTGCTTGTGTTTAAGACAAAAATACCCTGTATTTTCAGAAAAATGAGGATACTTGAGATGGCCAACGTAGCATTGAAATTATAAATGCGCACGCTCCAATGCTAGCGCCCCTAAAAGCAATCACGAAAAAATAATTACGCAGCGCTATTATTAGAAGTTTTACGGTAATTACAAAAATCGCTATACCATAGGAATCTATCAGAAGCCCGGTAATTAGCGGAAGTTTCCCTGAAAATCCAGTGTCTACCGTAAGATGCGACCGTAAATTACACAAATTTACGGCCCTTGCAAAAGTTGTCGAAAATTTCGTACTCGGACAGTAGCCCCCACTCCGCGATTACCGATTTAGATTTACGCTTGTGCTTAGTTTTAGGCTCAGGCTTAGAATCAGCCTATAATTTAAGCATTAGTTCATGCTCTAGCTTATAGCTTTAGACCTATGCTTAGGCTTAAGCTAAACAGATCAGCCACCCTACCAAGGGGGCAAGTGGTCTTGTATGATTCAGCAGACGGCATCGTCGTCGCGTCAGTTAGTCTTTACTGGCATCCCGGTCGGACCGTAAATTGCCACGCTACCGTATCTGCTGAATAAATTCGCGTTGAAAACCGTAAACGATTTAAACGAACAGAGCTTCCGATGGACTCCCTTTGTATAGACGCTTGGAATTTTGCTTTTTCTATATAGTACGGTTGAACTAAACTCTAAAATTTTATAAGCAGCCAAATTGCTGTTCAAGAGCCAAAAGCCGGCATAAAATGACATACTATGTAAGGCTTCAAAAACATTGATTAAATTAAATTTGACTTCCAAAGAGCATTTAAGCTAAAAAATTATGATTTCCGGACTAGTTTTTCTAAGTGCTGGATGTACAGTACGCTTGGATCAAAGAAAGGATCCTAAACAGTATGGAGAGATTTCTATTACAAATATTCTACGTTCCAGTTGCAATAACCTGTTTGAGCGACGAAAAGCTTCAAAATCAACTTCTCACAAATGCGGCAAGACATTGGAAGGATTTTCTGTTTTTCTCGCTAACCGACAGATGGCAGCAAAGGCTCAGAATCGATCTTTCATCGCCTTTCTTTCAAGTGAGCCATTTCTTCTGTTCTAAACTTTTTGTCTAAGCCAAAGGAACACTTTGAAGCTGGCCCGAAGAGACGGTTCTAAATGTCAGTTGTTGCTTGAAGTTTTGGCAGAGGTTGAAGGCGACTTTACAATCAACAGCACAGAACCGTTTGTTGGTCACAGTTTTGATCTGTCTATTCTGAGAAATGGAAATAGAATTCTCGTTGCTGAAATTATCTTTCCAAGTGGAAAATTGGTATGGTTTTGTCAACAGCATCCGGGGCCAGTAGATCCCAGGGTTTACAGTAACAAACTTTTTTGCTGGGTTTTTCTGTGGAGGACTTTTTCAAATTCCAAATAAGGTTTTGGGACCGAACCCAAAGTTCTGGGGCGAAAAATGGCTCCAAACCCTATTTGGACCGGAAAAAACGTTAAAAACAGTGTTTTTTGGTTAAAATACCTAAAAACCCAATATTGAGGCAACAAAAACCAACACAAACCTGTTTTGCACTCAAAACTACGTATTGAATATGAGTTTCAGCGATAAAATTCAGTTTGAAATGCGTTTTGGAAATAAAAAATAGTCCAGAAAACCCTACGTTTGGTTCTAAACCGGGCGCAAACCCTGCTTTGAGTTAAAAGATTACTAAAAACCCTATTTTGTGATTTTAGTGCAGGTCATAAGCCCTGTTTAGCGTTTGTATAACCTGAAAACCCTTTCTGGCCTTTCTTTCTAACCAGTTATGAAACTCTGTTTAGGGTTTCAAGGTAACCTGAAAACCCCACTTGGGATTTCTAGACGTTGTAAAAACCCTGTTTAGGGTTTCAAACTAAACCTAAAAACCCTAATCAAGCTTTCTAAGCACTGTTAAAACCTGTTTTGGGTTGTAGGCTGGGCGAAAACCCAATTTTGCGCCGCAGAATCTATTGTCTGAGCCAAAAATATTTTCTTTACTGTGGAACCCGTAGGTTTTCAGGTCCCCCAAAATCCGCTGGGGAGGGTACTTTTGCCGAAAAATCGGACCACCACTTTACTCCCCAACGATATGTACATATGTACCGTAAACTTCTACGCTCGAATAATAAACGCCCACAAAAGCGCGCACGAACGATAAAATAACAGCGAAGTGCTTTTAATATTACATTGAAGTTTTATGGTACGTACAATGTAGGTTTGTTTCGTTGCAGCAGCAAATCAAATGGCTGTTACCAGAACGAGAACTATGGTTGTACGGTCGTCTTTCCCCTCCCGTTCAGCGACGTCGTTGCGGGCTTTTCGGACTTCCTTGCGTTACGACTTCTAAGCAACAGCGTAATCGAAGCTAAATAGTGGAAAAAACTAAAGAAACAGATTATATTTTCAGCCTCAAAACTGTGGCTTTACGTTATGGTGACAGTGTTGTGTACCTTACCGGGCATTGCTTTGCTACTTGGCTTCGCTCTCTACTTGCGGTTTGATTTTTTCAAATACTAATTGACAATATTAATAATAATTGAAGATTTATATTTTTTTAAGAAAACGAGCCTTGAATGAACGGGCCAGATCGTGGCTGATACCGTACGATGATTTGCGATTGGCAGAACAGGTATGACAGATTTTTTGTCCGAATTTCTAGCCAAAGCACACTGTTCATATAAATTGGGGTCTGCCCTACACCGTTTTTTTCTGGAACGCAGCGTTTAAGGAATTTTTTCCGATTATTTTACAATTTTTAACACGAAAATGGCTAACATTTGCATCTAAAACAGCTGTTGTTCGCTGTATCTAGGCGCATATTAGGACTCTTTAGCGATTTTTAGTTCAGAATATCGTCTTTAGCGATTTCCAGTATTCTACCTCCCTGCCCGTGAATTTGGGCTCAACCCCACAACTCTGAAAATAGCTAGAATTGCCTATAAAACGTAAAATAGTAGTTTTCATCTGTATTTGAGCCTAGATTAACGTCTCAAACCTGGGGAACTTTCACTTTTGATCTGTTTTTAGTAAGCTAAAACACCATTGTAATTTCTTAACGCCTACTAAGAGCTCTTATTAATACTTTGATTTCCGGCAGACTTCACTGCTGAGTCTGACCGAAAACCCCGGTTGTCTGGATCGGACGAGCTACTGGGAAACGTCGTTCAGCGAAGAAAACCATCCGGCCGAATGTAAATTCAGCAGCGACAACGTGGCGCTCTGGCGGAATCGGCTGGTCTGGACGAAAGAACACGGCAAAAGCATCGTTATAAGCACCAAAGCTGACCACACGCATGTGGAGAACGTTGGTCCTTTCTTCTCTTAGATCATTTCTTACAGCATGCTCTCTTGATTCTTTCAATTTTATTCAGTATTAGAGAGATAGCAAAAGTGTTCTTTAAACTTTCAGATCACTGTTGTTTGGGTATGGGATTTTCAGGAATCGGTTCGGTATGGGTAGGTATTTTTCGGCATACCCAGGAATCGGTTCGGTATGGGTAGGTATTCGCAAAAATACCGGTATACCGGTATTTATTCGGTATTTGCTGAAAATGTTTTACAAAGTCAAAACACTGAATTTTCCATTTACAAGACCATGGATTTAATCATTTCCAAGGCCAGAGGCTACAAAATTCATCAAAAGCAATGGGATTTACAGTTTTTAGGAATTTTTTGAAATTATTTTTTAGTTTTACTTGAGTGAAAAACGTTATAAATAAGTTTGGCTAAGAGAAATACTTCCATTGTACTGTAGTTTTAAGGTCTGCTAGTGTACAGTATAGAGATCTAAGGAGCAGTGACAAAATGGGGGACTATTTTGTGATTTTGAATGTACTGTACATCAAGTACATAGAGACTTGATTATTAACATGCATTTCGCGAGAAAGTCAGCTTAGGGACGGCAAGTAGGGTCATCTCACCGATCCGGCTAAAATTTTATGAGCATAAACTAGACCACGAACGATGATCTTCGGCGCATACTAGAAGAAAAACACCCCCCTAGAACCGGAGCTACACCCCCTCAAAGTTGGCTCGCCAACCGTTTTTTGGCCAATTTTTGGACCTCTAACGACCCAAATTCAAACGTGTGCCGTTTGCGCATTTCTAAACCGACAGCTTTCGCATGCGCACCAATCGATAGCTATTTCAAAATACTTTAAATCCCCCACTCAACTTTTTCCGTATCGTACCTGGTTAGCGAGTTATTTTCCGAAATGTACCAAAAATGACAAAAATGCACCCTCCATTTTTTGCGAATATTCGCCCATAACTCCAGCCACAGAAGCGTGGGCCACCTGGAACTTTCTTCAAAGTTAGCTCATAACTGGCCAAACATAATCCACACAAATTGGTCAAAATCGAAGGGGTGATGCGGGGGGGGGGGGTTTGGCCCCCTCAAAGGTTTCCGAAAAAAATTTTTTTGCTCAAAATTATTTTTAAAGTAGTCTATCTAATGCAGTTTGAGGCGCTGATTTCAAATATAAAGTCCGTTTGGCTAGACTCGGCCTGGATCGGGAGATATTCAAGTCCAAATTTCCGAAAATCAATGCCCCCTGGTGAGCATATCTTTTGATGGCCAGCCTAAACCGAGTCACGGGGCAGTTTGCTAGACCTATTTTAGCCTGCTGAGTTCAAAACTAACTTAATTTTTGCGCTACGACCTCCCGTTCGTGAGTTATGACCAGTTGAAAATCACTACTACAAAAAAGTGCAATTTTGGTGGTGCTCAAAAAATCATTTTTTTTATCCAGGCCCAAAATTTTATTTCTGACCAGCTCACCAGATGTACTTTTTCCCACTGATTCCAAAAATGACTTCAATTTTGCTCTAGCAGGTCTGCTTCCCGAGATATGGCCGTTCAAAGTTTCGCGGCAAATCTGCACTTACAGCTCTCACTCTGTTTTCTCCTTCAAAACGGACTGCGTCGATTAGAGCCGCTATTATTGCTTTGGCTCTGTTCTACTAGATATAAATTTCTTCGCTACATCCGAAAATGACCCATTTTTTACTGTACGACATCTCCTTCAAGAAATACGACCATTCAAACTTTTGCGCCAAATTCATACCTAAATCGGGTGTGACCTGCTAGCGGGCTGTCTCCATTAGTACCGCGTGTGGTCTTTGTAAGGCTGTCATGCTAGATAGATTTTCATGCTTTGTGTTATTTTCAACTCGCCTTTGCTGTTCCACCTCAGCTTGCAAAGTTTATTTCTGTCTGACCTACCGAATCCGCTCCACAAGCTGTCCAAAGACTTGCCTGTTACGAGCAGGAGACGGAGATCAATGATAAACACAATAAATCCTCCCCACAAGCTGTTCGAAGACTTGCCTGTTATGAGTGGAACAAAATTCAAAGAAAACCACAATGAATCCACCCCACAAGCTGTCTGAAGACTTGCCTGTTATGAGTGGAACAAAATTCAAAGAAAAGCACAATAAATCCACCCCACAAGCTGTTCGAAGACTTGCCTGTTATGAGTGGAACAAAATTCAAAGAAAAGCACAATAAATCCACCCCACAAGCTGTTCGAAGACTTGCCTGTTATGAGTGGAACAAAATTCAAAGAAAAGCACAATGAATCCACCCCACAAGCTGTCTGAAGACTTAGCAAACATATTTTCCACAGAAATTTGCCACTTCATCTTTGTCTGAGTCGTTTCTAACTTGAAGATTTCTCTCCATGTGTGAAATGGCCTCCTCCAATGTCGAGCAGTCTGATTTCATTTTCCAGTGGAAAACTTGCAAAGTGCCGCCTGCCCTGTAGTACTGTTTCCGAGCTTGTTTGTACTCAGTGGCACGTTTGAGAAACATGAAGTGTTCATTAAACAGAAACGGCTTGCAATCTGGTGTAGACTGCCATTTCTCGACTAAATTCGCTTGGTATTCCTTTCCATTTCCACCGCCAACAAGCATTTCTTCAAAGACAAATTGTTTTGAGTTGTTTGTTCCAATCATTGGTGCTTTTTCAGTGAGCTTCTGCACATTCATCTTGGCGCCAAGATGGCCTGTTTGTTTAGTTTCGTTTTTGCTATGGTCATGATCAGCATCAAATTCTGTAGAAGGCTTGGGACAGGTACTCTTCAGTAACGTACCCAGCCGTTTGTCAAACGCGATGTCATATGTTTGATTCAGATGACTGGCGAACTCTTGAAACAGATGTTGCTCAATAAATTTTTCATAGTTGCAGTCACTGTACTCTGTATCGTTCTGCTGTAGGCACAGGGGTTTCCAATGTGCAAACATTTTTTCCACAGAAATTTGCCACTTCATCTTCGCCACATGGTCTGCCACACACATTTCTCATGCTTCATGTGTTTTCATGTTAGGCCCATACAGACAGTCACCATACTGCTCATACAGGAGGTCTGACAGCTCTAGATCAGCGTCCACCAAGTCGCTGTGCAACTCCCTAGCCCTTTGCCTCATCTGAGTGAACGTTGTGCGTTGGACACGTTCCTCAAACACATCTGACTCGGAATCCAGATCTTCAGGTTGCTCCTTAGCAGTTGTCTCAACCAATTCTAAAACTGCGTTTGGGCCTTAACAGCTGTTCTCTCGTTCTTCTTGTTCTTCTCTATACAGAGTCGGGCGATCGATCAATCTTGTAGGCTCTTGGAGGCGATTTGCTCTGCGCTCTGTAATTATTCCTCCAGTTCGGCGTGCTCTTGTGCGGTCTTGACCAGTGATGACTACAATAACAGGCAAGTCTTCAGACAGCTTGTGGGGTGGATTCATTGTGGTTTTCTTTGAATTTTGTTCCACTCATAACAGGCAAGTCTTCGAACAGCTTGTGGGGAGGATTTATTGTGTTTATCATTGATCTCCGTCTCCTGCTCGTAACAGGCAAGTCTTTGGACAGCTTGTGGGGCGGATTCGGTAGGTCAGACAGAAATAAACTTTGCAAGCTGAGGTGGAACAGCAAAGGCGAGTTGAAAATAACACAAAGCATGAAAATCTATCTAGCATGACAGCCTTAAAAAGACCACATGCGGTACTAATGGAGACAGCCCGCTAGCAGGTCACACCCGATTTAGGTATGAATTTGGCGCAAAAGTTTGAATGGTCGTATTTCTTGAAGGAGATGTCGTACAGTAAAAAATGGGTCATTTTCGGATGTAGCGAAGAAATTTATATCTAGTAGAACAGAGCCAAAGCAATAATAGCGGCTCTAATCGACGCAGTCCGTTTTGAAGGAGAAAACAGAGTGAGAGCTGTAAGTGCAGATTTGCCGCGAAACTTTGAACGGCCATATCTCGGGAAGCAGACCTGCTAGAGCAAAATTGAAGTCATTTTTGGAATCAGTGGGAAAAAGTACATCTGGTGAGCTGGTCAGAAATAAAATTTTGGGCCTGGATAAAAAAAATGATTTTTTGAGCACCACCAAAATTGCACTTTTTTGTAGTAGTGATTTTCAACTGGCCATAACTCACGAACGGGAGGTCGTAGCGCAAAAATGAAGTTAGTTTTGAACTCAACAGGCTAAAATAGGTCTAGCAAACTGCCCCGTGACTCGGTTTAGGCTGGCCATCAAAAGATATGCTCACCAGGGGGCATTGATTTTCGGAAATTTGGACTTGAATATCTCCCGATCCAGGCCGAGTCTAGCCAAACGGACTTTATATTTGAAATCAGCGCCTCAAACTGCATTAGATAAACTACTTTAAAAATAATTTTGAGCAAAAAAATTTTTTTCGGAAACCTTTGAGGGGGCCAAACCCCCCCCGCATCACCCCTTCGATTTTGACCAATTTGTGTGGATTATGTTTGGCCAGTTATGAGCTAACTTTGAAGAAAGTTCCAGGTGGCCCACGCTTCTGTGGCTGGAGTTATGGGCGAATATTCGCAAAAAATGGAGGGTGCATTTTTGTCATTTTTGGTACATTTCGGAAAATAACTCGCTAACCAGGTACGATACGGAAAAAGTTGAGTGGGGGATTTAAAGTATTTTGAAATAGCTATCGACTGGTGCGCCTGCGAAAGCTGTCGGTTTAGAAATGCGCAAACGGCACACGTTTGAATTTGGGTCGTTAGAGGTCCACAAATTTGCCAAAAAACGGCTGGCGAGCCAACTTTGAGGGGGTGTAGCTCCGGTTCTAGGGGGGTGTTTTTCTTCTAGTATGCGCCGAAGGTCATCGTTCGTGGTCTAGTTTATGCTCATAAAATTTTAGCCGGATCGGTGAGATGACCCAACTTGCCTATGGGCCATAGTTAACTAAGCTGACTTTCTCGCGAAATGCATGTTAAGGAGCAGTGTAAAGCTAAGCCAAAACTAGACCAACGCTTTCGGATAACTAAGCAAGTTTTGGACAGAGAGTAGGGTCAGAGGACTAAAAATCCTTCAAATTGGATATTTTGGAAGGATATCGTAATGGAATGTATTTCTGCATACCCGAAAAATGCAAAATTACAAAGAAATTATTGTGATGATATGGAATTTTCGATAAAAATTGCACTAGCTGGACAAAAAATACCGATTCCCAAATTCCTTGGTATTCCCAAAATAATCGGTATACCCGGTACGGGTATTTATTACTGTGGGCAGGTATAGGGAAAGTACCTAATATCAGGTATCAGGTACAGGTATTTCAAAAATACCCAATCAGGTATCAGGTACAGTATAGGTAGGTATTCACAAAAATACAGGTATCAGGTATCAGGTATTTGCCCATAAAAAGTTGAAATCCAGATTTTAGCCGAAAAATCTCCCAGACTACCAATTTAGTCTCAAAAGTCAGCTAAAATCAGATTAGTTCCTGTGATTTTAGGATTTTTTCGTTATGAAACTGCTCAAAATGCTAAAAAGCCCCTCTCAAAATATCACAGGGGTGTGGAATTGCTTTGCACATCCATCTCTGGTGGTTCATCTTTCTAACTTAGAGTAAGGCTTCTCATAATTTACCCATAGAGTGTGTCCCTATTTGTCCTTTATTTGGCTTACTCAAGATTTTGCAAAAGGAAGTATAAAATTTTTAGATCTCAGGTTGGGCGTTGGGCCATGGCCCAACAGGGCGAGAAAAATTTGGCAAAAATGACTTGAAAAACGCTTTTGAAAGCATTCTGAGTATAGTATTAGCAGAAATGAGGAGGATTGTACTCTGAAGTGGCCTGGTTGGGCAACGGCCCAAGCAGGGCGAGAAAATTTAGCCTTCCTACACGCTTTTTAATGAACAAATCGGTCGTATACTACCATTTGGTGCCTTCTGTTTGTACCTGATACCTGTACCTGTTTCAGTACAAAAATACCCAAAATCAGGTAGGTACAGTTTGAAAGTACCCGATCAGGTATCAGGTAGGTATCAGGTGGGTATTGCAAATCTACCTGATAATCAGGTACAGGTACAGGTATACCTGATCCACAGTAGTATTTATGAAAATACCTGGAATCGGTCGGTAGGTATTTATTGGGTAGGTATTCCCAAAAAATACCCATTTTTCGGTATGGGTTCGGTATACCCAATCAACAGTATTTCAGATGTTAGAATTGAAGCAGGAAAACATCAACCCGTTCATTGGAGTTTGCATTTTCGGCCCGATGCCAGTGTCTGTCTGGAAATTCATGGAAAAAGGAAGTTTGGAAGTAATTTGTGGTACTGTTCCACAGTATGAAAAACCGTGTACCAAATCTTAGGACATCCTACACAGAGACAAACTAAAACTGGATTGGGCATTCAAGTATTCGCTAATCAGCGACCTCGCCCAAGTAAGGCAACAATTCTACTACGTACAAACCTGTTTTGTTTTGTTTATGAGTTCCACTGTCCTTTCTTACAGCTCAGGACACCCCTCGCTCTTTTCAGAGCCCTTCAATGGGGTAGCCCTGCCTACAAACAACCCTCCCCTTTGCTGCCAATAAGTGCAACAGCAGCGCAGGTTCGGTTCCCATCACCGGCTTTCGGCGGTCTAGGTTGGGCTTTACGTCGACTACTTCTAGTCGCTTCGACCGGTTTCGAACCCACAAAGAACCGATCTCACGGATGCCGGGGCCACCGTTACACACGGGACAGCGTAATCTACCGACCGTCAATTTACGTTTTCATTCCTAGGGCGTGGCTTATTTGCACGATTCACCAATCAGAACGCACGGCCGTCTCAAATCCAGCAACTGTCTGATTGACATTCATTGGGTGTTGAAAGTCACCGACTACGGACTTTTCAAATTCAGATCTCGCCTACAGGAAGCTACCGGTAGGCAGTGCACTAGCTTTTCCAAACCTTTATTTCAGCCCCGAATTGGGCGATTCCGAATTACAGCACAAAGAAAAGAACGCTGAACCCCTTCTTACTGAAAGACATAGCCTGAACCTACATAAGCCTAAGGCTGAGTCTGTCTGTCTGTCTGTCTGTCTGTCTGTCTGTCTGTCTGTCTGTCTGTCTGTCTGTCTGTCTGTCTGTCTGTCTGTCTGTCTGTCTGTCTGTCTGTCTGTCTGTCTGTCTGTCTGTCTGTCTGTCTGTCTGTCTGTCTGTCTGTCTGTCTGTCTGTCTGTCTGTCTGTCTGTCTGTCTGTCTGTCTGTCTGTCTGTCTGTCTGTCTGTCTGTCTGTCTGTCTGTCTGTCTGTCTGTCTGTCTGTCTGTCCTGTAGCAGTCCGGACTGGGGATCCGAAAGTGCATAACTTTTTATTTTCTTCATCGTTACGAAACAGTCGCCGTTAAATCGGTGATTTCTGGCATGGCCTTGAACCGAAACATACACTTTACGCCCTCTCTGATATCGCGGTGGCGCAAGACAAACAAGAATAGATTGGCCATCGGGTTGAAGTTGGCCAAAATCGCTGCCCACACTCCGATTTCTTTGTACCTAAAAAGATGCGGGTCTCAATTAGATATACCTCGAAAATCTTTCTGAAGCCCGGTACCGTATAGTGCTGTTTATAGTACCCGGATACTATATATGGCACTTAGGGTTTTGCGAAAATAAAATTGAATCCGTTTATAGTACCCGGGTACTATATATGGCACTTTCCAAAATCTGCTCTATAAGAAACTAACAGTAATATGTGAAGTTCTTTGCTCAAATTGCGACCTAGTTGGGCAAAATACGTTCTTTACTTGCATCAGAACCAATATTATTGCATTATCTACTGTTTTTCTTAATACAAACAAGGTTTACCGCCAAAAATACTGTACTTTTCGCACGTCTTGCATGGATAACTGCTCACTTCAGAATAAAAACCTGTCTCCATTTATAGTACCCCGGGTACAATAAATGGCACTAAGTGCCGTTTATAGTACCCGGGGTACTATAAATAGGGGGGTACTATAAACAGCACTATACGGTAATTATCGCAAGTTTTCCTGAAAATCAAGTGTTACACAAGTACGGCTCTTGCAAAAGTTGCCGAAAATTTCGTACTTTGAGAGTACCGTCCCACCTACTGTAATTTTAATAGTGAAATTTTATTTTAATTTAATATTAATATAATAGAACTAGCCGATTTTAATTTTAATTTAATATTAATATAATAGTCCCCTGGTAGTTTTAATTTAGATTTAATATTAATACTATTAAATAACATTTTTAATAGTATTTTAATAGCATTTTAATAGTAGATTCTAAAATGAACTTAAAAAGTTTTGGACACACTTTAGCGAATTGGTGAAACAACATCGTTGGCTTGAAATTGCTAGTGTAGTTGAAAATTTAATCAGAGATCCAAATTAGAAGCATTTTTCTCTGTAAATTAAATTCATGACCATTCTTTTTAAAATGACTTTGTCTGAACATGGTTTTAAGCATACATGTAACAGAAGAGTCTGAGGGTCTGCCCCTGACTCGAGTTAGGCCAGACCCCTGGACGGGGACCCCTCCCTCGATACGACTTTTCCGACCCCATTCCGATTTTCTGGCAACTAATTTTTTGAGCAAATTTTTGCGATTTTCTGCAATTTCAGACACAAAAATTGCCAAAATCGCCTGTAAAACAGCACTTTTTAGATTAGCGGTTCTTGACGAAAAATTGCAATTTTTTTACGATTTTTGAGCGTTTTTAGTGCCCAACCCCCTCCTAAAATTTGGGCTCAGACCCCGCCCCGGCCGGCGCCAGACCCACCAACCCCGTCCCCCTTCCGCAGATGACCTGCTAAGATATTCGAAATTTCATTCGAACAGAACCTAGGCATTAAAATAAAATATTGATGCATAGTTATAGAGACATTTTGACAGGAAAAGACTGTTACATAGGTTATTGAGTAGATTAAGGTCCTTTTGTCATTCATGCCTATTACTGAGAAAAGTTCCACAGCTTCCAAGATTCGAGATTCAGAGGGCTGTCAGACACCTTCAACTTTTATCATTTTCTGAGGTAAAATTCTGATTTAAATTCTAGTGTTGTAGGTAACTCCTTCATTGTCAAACAAGGTCAAACTATTAAAATGCTATTAAAATACTATTAAAAATAAATTTTAATATTCAGCCCCTCTTTGTATTTTTAATTTAATTTAATATAATAGTAGGCCCTCTATTTTAATATTAATATAGATTTAATACTATTAAAATGGCACTATTAATAATAGTTTTATTTTAATATTAATATATTAAAATAACAGTATCCCACACCCACACCACAATTACCCATTTAGATTTACGCTCGTGGTTTGATTGATTGAAACCGTATATTTGCCGCCCTACAAAGGGGGGAAAGTCTTCTTGTATCATTCACCAAACGGCATCGTCGTCGCGTCAATTAGCCGTTTCTTGCATCCCTGTCGGACCGTAAATTGCCATGCTACCGTATCTACTGAATAGATTCGCGTCGAAAACCGAATCTAATTTAAACGGACAGTGCTTCCGATAAAATGCCTGTCTAGTAGTAAAGTAAATTTAAATCGATTATTATTTGGCTTACTGTTGCTCGGTCGCCCAATAAGAGGCCAAAACCTGGACCAGGTTGGGCAGTACAAAAAAGACCAGCGTAAATCCGCTGCTAACTGCCAATGTTCGCACCATTTCTCGCTCCTTTCTCATACAGCGTTTCTGTTTTCTATCGCGCTCGACAGGTGGCGCCACCTTCTGATTGGCGCAGCAGCTGCCGCAGAGAACCAATGAATACAAGACCACCGAAACCACGCCCCCTAGTGTAATCATCAGCCAATAGTAGCTTCTGAAGGTGACGTCACCAATGGCCCAGCTGGTCATGCAGATTGCGTCATAGGTTTCAGTGCGCGGTTGTTTGTAAGAGACCCAAGTGGCGGCCATACCGTTTAGCAAGGTGAACGAATAAAAGACAGAAATAAGACAAAGAACATAGCGTCTGGTGTAAGTCAAATAGCGCACAGTGTCGTAGGTGAAAATTAGGCGGTCCAGCGATACGCACACCAACATTAGGGAGGAGAGCGGTTGGCCCAAGATGAAGAGAGCGTTGTGCACGGTCAAGAGACACTCAAAACTGGTCCGTTGGTATTTGTCCACTTCGCTTAGGATCAACAGCAATCTGTAGACCCCGGCGGTGAGATAGCCGAGTCCGAGCGTCAAATCGGCCAGAGCTAATGCACCGATTAGTAAATAGGTCTTTTGGGCTCTCAGTGGCGTATGTACAGAAACACAAGCAACTATAGTGGCGTTTAAGCTGACCAGAAGTAGACCTTGCCCTATGTAGATGAAATATTTTATTTTAGGGTCCATTCTGATGCTAGTAGATACTACCTAGGTGTGACCGGTAACTAAGGCAACCGATATAAGTTTGGCTTTCTTAAAAAATTGCACCTGCCTTTGGGTGTTATTGGATTTTTATTGTTCAGCGCGTGCACCAGTGGAACTAATTTTTGTTGTAGTAGTTTCGGACTGTGATCAACTGTATACCAAGGGAATCTGTTCGTTTAAATCGTTTACGGTTTTCGACGCGAATCTATTGAGCAGATACGGTAGCATGGCAATTTACGGTCCGACCGGGGTGCAAGTAAAGGCTAATTGACGCGACGACGATTCCGTCTGGTGAATCATACAAGAAAATTTGCCCTCTTGGTAGGGCAGCTGATATTTTTAACTTAAGCCTAAGCATACTGTAGGTCTAAAGCTAAGCTAGAGCTTGAACTAATGCTTAATTGTCATTGTCAACCGAGATCGGGCGGCCATCAGGCAGACATGTATAGTGGGGGGTCGGCAGAATCGGCCGATATGGTGTGCGTTGGACATCCCTATGGCCCCAAAGTAAAACCCTAAAACAGTTCCGCCCAACTCCCACTGGGTACCCAGCAATGGCCATCCATGATTCTCTATGATGAAGGCCATTTTCCATAGTAAAACTCCAAAACACCCCTCACGGAAATTACCTTTTCTCTGGGGGGCGAGCAAACTCAGACCCGTGCTATGCAGCGTTCGAAAGCTCACATCGTGAGCTTTCAGAATCTGTAATAAAATTTATGGCGTTTTTTGTTGTTTCAAAAATAATCGATCGCGAAATATCCATTAATCACGATTTTATCAGTTTTCAGCAGCCAAATAAAATGGTTTGGCATGAAAATTTAATGAGCATACTAGGTTTTCTGACACGGCAAATTCAATGGCGTGATCCATTTGTGCATAGGATCATGTGATCAATCGATAGCCAGCAATGGCCATCCATGGTTCTCTCTGATGAGGGCCATTTTCCGTAGTAAAACTCCAAAACACCCCTCACGGAAATGAACGTTTCTCTGGGGGGCGAGCAAACTCAGACCCGTGCTATGCAGCGTTCCAAAGCTCACATCATGGGCTTTCAGAATCTGTAATAAAATTTATGGCGTTTTTTGTTGTTTCAAAAATAATCGATCCCGAAGTATCGATTTATCACGATTTTATCAGTTTTCTGCACCTCACTAAATCAGCTAAGAAGGAAAATGGGATTACCAAATTGGGGGTTTTCTGCTATGCCAAATTCATTCGCGACATCAATTTACAGCTATGATCACGTGATCAATCGATAATCGATATTTGATCAATTCTCGAATTTTTGCTGTGCAAATGATCGAACTACATAGGCTAATAATGTTAGTGGTTTTCTAGCATGCCAATTTCAACCATGATATCGTTCTAGAGCTACCAACGCGTTTTAATTCGATAAGCAATATCGATTGATTATCGATTTTTGCTGTGCAGATGTATTCCAACTACACAGGCTAATAATGTTAGTGGTTTTCTTGCATGCCGATTAACCATGATATCGTTCATAACTACTACCACACATAGCTTATTTCTGCGTGTGTACCTTACCAACTGTTTTCAGTGCGCGAGAACCCGACAGTTGTCACACTTCAAGAACAACTCAAATTACATCCACACTTACATGATGCTGTGTAACTGAACTAATGTACTATACATACCATACCATATGCGAGAAAAACTCTGTCATCTGGTCTGGGTGCATCGGTTGTGTAACAAAAAATCGATAATTTATAGCCGATCGATATCAGATATTGATTGACACAGAGATCATGGCTATTAATGGATAACATAATCGAAATCAGCAATGCCAGAAATCTCTTAACATCTGGTCTGTGTGGTTGTATTGGATGCACAACAAGAAAATCAATAATGGGTCAAGTACTGATTACCGATTGATCACATGATCCTATGCACAAATGGATCACGCCATTGAATTTGCCGTGTCAGAAAACCTAGTATGCTCATTAAATTTTCATGCCAAACAATTTTATTTGGCTGCTGAAAGCTGACAAAATCGTGATTAATGGATACTTCGCGATCGATTATTTTTGAAACAACAAAAAACGCCATAAATTTTATTGCAGATTCTGAAAGCCCATGATGTGAGCTTTCGAACGCTGCATAGCACGGGTCTGAGTTTGCTCGCCCCCCAGAGAAAAGGTCATTTCCATGGGGGGGTGCTTTGGAGTTTTACTACGGAAAATGGCCCTCATCAGAGAGAACCATGGATGGCCATTGCTGGCTATCGATTGATCACATGGTCCTATGCACAAATGGATCACGCCATTGAATTTGCCGTGTCAGAAAACCTAGTATGCTCATTAAATTTTCATGCCAAACCATTTTATTTGGCTGCTGAAAACTGATAAAATCGTGATTAATGGATATTTCGCGATCGATTATTTTTGAAACAACAAAAAACGCCATAAATTTTATTACAGATTCTGAAAGCCCATGATGTGAGCTTTCGAACGCTGCATAGCACAGGTCTGAGTTCGCTCGCCCCCCAGAGAAAAGGTCATTTCCGTGGGGGGGGGTGTTTTGGAGTTTTACTACGGAAAATGGCCCTCATGAGAGAGAACCATGGATAGCCATTGCTGGCTATCGATTGATCACATGGTCCTATGCACAAATGGATCACGCCATTGAATTTGCCGTGTCAGAAAACCTAGTATGCTCATTAAATTTTCATGCCAAACCATTTTATTTGGCTGCTGAAAACTGATAAAATCGTGATTAATGGATACTTCGCGATCGATTATTTTTGAAACAACAAAAAACGCCATAAATTTTATTGCAGATTCTGAAAGCCCATGATGTGAGCTTTCGAACGCTGCATAGCACGGGTCTGAGTTTGCTCGCCCCCCAGAGAAAAGGTCATTTCCATGGGGGGGTGCTTTGGAGTTTTACTACGGAAAATGGCCCTCATCAGAGAGAACCATGGATGGCCATTGCTGGCTATCGATTGATCACATGATCCTATGCACAAATGGATCACGCCATTGAATTTGCCGTGTCAGAAAACCTAGATTGCTCATTAAATTTTCATGCCAAACCATTTTATTTGGCTGCTGAAAACTGATAAAATCGTGATTAATGGATATTTCGCGATCGATTATTTTTGAAACAACAAAAAACGCCATAAATTTTATTACAGATTCTGAAAGCTCACGATGTGAGCTTTCGAACGCTGCATAGCACGGGTCTGAGTTTGCTCGCCCCCCAGAGAAAAGGTAATTTCCGTGAGGGGTGTTTTGGAGTTTTACTATGGAAAATGGCCTTCATCATAGAGAACCATGGATGGCCATTGCTGAGTACCCAGAGGGAGTTGGGCGGAACTGTTTAAGGGTTTTAAGGGTAAAGTTCTCAGCTAAAAAACTAGGTAAGGTAATACTAGGTAAAGCCCAGAAAAACTACAATAGGTAATACTAGGTAAACCTAAAACGCTCGAAATCGAGTCAAAATATTATTTTTGGTTCAATAGAACTATGATGAAGTTAGTGAAGTTAAAATTTTTGAAATTTGACACATTTCAAATAAATATTTGTATTTTATTGATCAAATAAGTGAGAAATTCATTCTCTGGGCCACTGTAATTGTGGAAAAAAAGCCGGAAATTTGAAGGTTTGCTGACTGAAAAAGCCACGTAAAACTGAAAATATCAAACTAGGTAAACTTGTTCTACCTAGAAGTACCGTTGTCAAGTAAATTAGTTTGGTAATTTACTTGATTTTTAATTTACTTGCACCTCCACAAAATAATTTACTTGCTTTTTAATTTACTTGCACTGATTTACCAACAATTTAATTTGATTTTAATTTACTTTCAACTTCTAATTAAATTCTAATTTACTTTTCTATCCAAAACATTGCAGAAATACCCCAAAATCACCAAATATCTGAGTATGGATTTCTAGTAAACTGATGGCATTATGAATGTAACTCCATCCTTTTATTAATTTTATTAAGCTTTTCAAATGGTGTCATTTTTATGGTAAAATCAGTTGTTCAGAAATGCATTTTATTTACTTTTTCTAGGACCAACAGATGAAAAGCTTTAGATAACACTGTCTTACGCACAGACCGGAATTTTATGAAACAAGGGGGTTGTCATGCATCAGTGGTTGCACGAAAACTGTAGCTTGGCATGCTATACGTACTATAGGATTTTAATTAAGATTTCTGAGAATCATATTGGCCCTGACCAATTATGATATAGATAATAGAAATCAGCAGGTTTTAGTCCATAACGTCAGGGCGGAAAAATGTTTATTCTATTTTGCAGACTACATATTAATATTAGTGAGCCTTGCCAGTTTGCCAAAATCTACCCACCTAGAATCTGGCATGAGTGAGATTCCTTATTTGTTTTAGTTAACACAGGTCATGGAAGGACACAGTCCTCAGAAATATCAAGAAGTTTCAGAGCAAAATTATGAGTTGAATCGTATCCGCTGCATTGTAGCTGGGTTTCCAACAGTGAGAGCATATGTACTGTACATTCTGCGGTTAAATAGGCAGACAGAAAACGCACAGAATCACACAAAGTAATACGCGAGAGCCAAAACTACCACAGATCGAATGGTCAATGAAGCAAATTAGAAGTAAATTAGTAGTAAATTGAAAGTAAATTTTTCGGGCTTTTCAATCTAATTTAATTTACTATTTACTTGCTTCGACATTTTCCTCAGAGATTTAATTTTATTTTAATTTACTTGCCATTTAATTTACTCTTCGGGAGTAAATTATTTTCGAATTTAATTTAATTTTAATTTTAATTTACTTGACAACGGTACCTAGAAGTACCTAGTTATGTGGATTTAAAACTAGGTAAAGTAAAACTAGGTAAAATAGAGTAACCGGCAACTAGGTAAAGTAAATCTAGGTACTTTTCCCGAATATTAACTAGGTAATACTACGTATACCTAGTTACCTAGATAAAAAGTGCACCACACTGGTCAGCCCCCATTTCCCCATGTCTGCTTTTTAGGCCCCCTGTTTTGATTTTAGACCTTCTATGGACAGCCCCCGAGTTACTTCGTCTGAAAGAAGCTCCAACTACGGGAACCCAAAAAGGAGACGTTTACAGCTTTTCCATAATTGTGCAGGAACTACTGACGCGGGAAACTCCGTTCTACCTAGAAAATCTAACGCCTGCTCGTAATTGAAAGAATAGGCTTGAATCCTGTTCTAACGAAAATGTTCAGAAATCGTCAATCGTGTGGCCAGATGCGAAAACCCGCCGTTCAGACCGTCGGTGCAATTAAACGACCCCGACACCCGGCCGGACATGATAAAACTGATGCATTCCTGCTGGAAAGAAGATCCCGATTTGCGTCCCTGTTTCAAACGCGTACTATGCAAATTTTTATTACTACAATTGTCTTTCTGTTTTTTTGTAGATTCGACGCTCCTTGCGAGATATGGTCGGCAACGGCGTCAGTCTAACCGACCACGTGTTGAAAGTGCTGGAAGAAAAAACACGCAGTCTCGAAGAAACCATTACTGTACGCAGTGAATTGCTCTGTCAAGAGGTGGGTTTCCATACTGTATAGATTGTACTGTAGGTACTGTAGATGTATGTACTGTAGGTGGAAAAGACGGATTTGTTGCTCTCCACCTACTTACCAACTACAGTAGCAGAGAAACTGAAGTACGGTCACTCTGTCGGTCCGCAAGTCTACGAGAAAGTCAGTCTGCTATCGGTTACGGTTTGCGGCTTTCGTAAGATGGTCAAACACAGTCGGCCGAACCAGTTTCTGCGATTCTTCAACGATCTCTGCTCACTGTTCGATGACATGCTCACTGAATTTGATGTTTGTCGAGTGAGTGTTGTTGTTGTCATCGTCCCTGTCAGATCTGGGCTAGCATTTCGGCTGAGGGGGTGGTAAATTTCCGAATCCAGAGGGGGTAGGGGAGTCTGACGGGGGTTGAGGTGATGGTAAGCTTAGAAGTCCGATTTTTTACTGACGCTAAGGTATTTAGGCTTATTTTTCGCTTAGCGACGGCCTGAGGGGGGTAGGTCAGAGTCTGAGGGGGTCAACCACCCTCAGACCCCCATTTGTCCATGTCTGGTCCCTGTATTGTCGTAATTGTTGTCAACATCATCATCTTTGTTATCATTTTTTACATTATAGCTATTGTTATCATCGTTATTGTCATCATTGTTGTCAACATCATCATCACTGTTGACATTATTGTCATTATCGGTCTCTTTATCATCATTGTTGTCAACACAGGGTTGTATATTTTTCCGAAAAAAACCTCGGCCTGTTTTTTTCCAGTTTTTTTCCGTTTTTTTTCCGGTTTTTTTCCTAAATCGCGGAAAAAAACTCCAGCCCAAGTTCTGAGTATCCTAGGCTGGTTTTATGATTCCTAACGCTTTCTAGCGCCTTCCTCAGTCTTGTTAGACCAGAAATACACGTGTTACATTGATATAAATCACGAAACAGGCATGAAACAGTGCCTGACAGGTTCCATAAATAACCCTATATGCAAATTTTCTTACAGCAGTTTGCATTATTGTTTTTCCATGCCAAATTTGGTCTTTTTTGTTGTTTTTCTAACAGTTTTGAGTCAGTATGGCCTATTATACATAGCAAAAGTCCATTTTTTAAACGAAAAATGACGTAAATTAGCTATTTTTAGCTTGAGTTTTTTCCGCGATTTATGTTTTTTTCCGACCCTTAGGAAAAAAACCGGTTTTTTCCGGAAAAAAACTGTTTTTTTCCGGTGTTTTTTCCCACCTCACATCCCTGTGTCAACATAGTCATCATCACCATTGTCATCGTTGACGTCATTATTGTCATTGTCATAATTGTAATTGTTGTTGTCATAATCATCATCACTGTCATCATTGTTATTGTTGGTGTCATCATTGTCATTGTTGGTGTAATCATTGTCATTGTTGATGTCATCATTGAAATTTTTGGTGTCAACACTGTCATTGTTGGTCTCATCATTGTCATTGTTGGTGTCATCATTGTCATTGTTGGTGTCATATTTGTCATTGTTGGTGTCATATTTGTCATTGTTGGTGTCATCATTGTCATTGTTGGTCTCATCATTGTCATTGTTGGTGTCATATTTGTCATTGTTGGTGTCATCATTGTCATTGTTGGTGTCATATTTGTCATTGTTGGTGTCATCATTGTCATTGTTGGTGTCATATTTGTCATTGTTGGTGTCATCATTGTCATTGTTGGTGTCATCATTGTCATTGTTGGTGTCATCATTGTCATTGTTGGTGTCATATTTGTCATTGTTGGTCTCATCATTGTCATTGTTGGTGTCATATTTGTCATTGTTGGTCTCATCATTGTCATTGTTGGTGTCATCATTGTCATTGTTGGTGTCATCATTGTCATTGTTGGTGTCATATTTGTCATTGTTGGTGTCATCATTGTCATTGTTGGCGTCATCATTGTAATTGTCATTGTTGTTACAGATTGAAGTGGTTGGAAACAGTTTCCTATTGGCCAGCGGGCTGCCCAGTCAGAATGGAGATCTTCACGTGGCCGAAATAGCTGATGTAGCTCTACTGTTGGTTAGACTAACCAAAAAATTCGTCATTCGACACATGCCTGACTTCAAGCTGAAAATGAAGATCGGTTGTCACACAGGTTATTGTCATAGATTTTATGAACTCACTATTCTACTAAACTAAACCTGTTCTAGGTCCAGTAGTTGCTGCGGTGGCCGGAATGCCGATACCGCGCTATTGCGTCTTTGGCGATACCGTTTCTGTCGCTCAAACGGCCGCTTTTACTGGAAAAGGTAACACCGGTTGTCTGGATCTTAAAAATGTACTCTTTATAGTACCACCACCCACCATGTAACAGGTTATCCTCCTAAGGGGAGGGCGGTTGAGGGTCTGGCGCCGCCCGGGGGGTCTGAGCTAGTGTTGTTGTGACTACTAGTCAAAGTCAAAGTCATAGTTAATACTTTTTGTGATACGTATCGCAGTCAAACGGACAGGTAGTCAAAGTCAAAGTTTGACTACCTTGGTTACCATAAATACGTAGTCAAACGAAGACCAGGTAGTCAAACCGCTTGACTATAACTACGTTTTCTTATAAGAGGCAAGCTTTTCAGGCATATTTTAGAACATTCCGCTGTTTGCAACAAAATATTTGACAAATTTAATGCATTTTTAAGCACTATGGAACATTAAACAACCTTTTCCCTAACATTCTGACAACAATGAAGCATCAATCAGTGAATCTCTACTTGATTCAAGTTCCACAGGTCCAACATTAAAATTATGACATACAGTAGAATATGTTCACTTTTTTGTTAAAGAAACAACAAAAATTGGCTTAAAACACAAAAGGCGTTTTATTCAATTTTACAGCGTTTTTTGCTGAGCATGCTTTTTTGGCTTGCAACGAAAATTTTGGTGTGAAAAGAACAATTCTGCCGTATGTTTTAGCGACCAACCAGTGTTTATTTGAAAGTGAATGATTTATTGATGGAATAACATCCATTTCAGGCTGACGCCTGGTAACTGAAACATGATAAATCCCTGAAAATGTCAATTTGGCTCTGTTTCAAAAAGTAGTCAAAGTAGTCAAACCGGTGGTCATAGTAGACAAACGGTTTGACTACAATTATAGTCAAATTTGACTACTCTGGTATTGTACTCAAACGGATGGTAGTCATAGTCATAGTCAAACGGAAATTTTGGTATTGTAACAACACTAGTCTGAGCCCAAATTTTGGGATGGGGGTTGGGCACTAAAAAACGCTAAAAAATCGAAAAATTCGCAATTTTTCGGTTAAAAATTGACAAAAATCGCTAATCTAATTTGGGCTGAAATACAGCTAAAAAGCGCTGTTTTACAGGCGATTTTAGCAATTTTTGTCTCGGAAATGGCAAAAATCGCAAAAATTTGCTAAAAAATTACTTGCCAGCCGAAAAATCGGAGTGGAAGGGGAGACGGAAAAATTGTTATGGGGGAGGGTCCCATCCGGGGGTCTGGCCTAAGTCGGGTGAGGGCAGACCCCCAGACCCCCTGTTACATGTATTTAGTACCTCGGGTACTACATTGTATAACGGCACTTAGTGCCATTTAGGTATATACTTTGTTTTGTTTGTATGAAGAAAACAGTAGATAATGCAACCATAACCAACGTAACAATGTAAATAAAGAACCAATTTTTATGAATTAGGTGGTAATTTGAGCAAAGAACTTCATTAGCAAAACTTTATTAGCAAAAGCCCAAAGTGCCATATATAGTACCCGGGTACTATAAACAGCACTAAAGGCTGTACAGGCTAAGCTAAGTTTCGCTGCCGAATTGCGAGGGAAGCGGCGTGCATTTCACTCACGCATGACCCAGTGATTATCCGATTTAGATACAGTGACACCATCCCTCACTTATTTGGAACCGAGGCTTCTATTCAGCACTGTGATCAGGTTTTAGGCTTCTATGTAGGTCCATGATGAATGGAGCTCAGTATGAAGTTAGACTTACTTTTGGATTCACTCTTAGTCTTAGTGAATACGGTAGGTTTCCGCTAATGGGGGTAGTGACCCACAATTGCCGAACGTATTCTCAGAAAATCTGCAAATTGCTACCGTAGCATCTAATGTTTTCGTGTTGAAAAACCCCAAGATTATGTCAAGTACGGTAGCTAGAAACAAACGGATCTAATAATATCAAAAAATTTTGCTCAAAACAGCAACCGAGTGGATTCTGAATGGCCTATATACGGTAAATTGATATTGCAGCGTCATGTATTCAAGTGAGCAAAGAAATGCAGAAGATTTTGACCGAGACAATTGGAGGCTACATTACAAAGCCGAGAGGTGAAGTTGCCCTAAAGGTGAGAACTATTTCTGTGAGGAAATGTGCAAATTTTTACTCCGCTTTCAGGCCAACCATTCAGTCTACACGTACTGGTTGTTGGCCAAGCTACAGAACTTTTACCGAGCCGATTGAAAAAATAGTGATTTATTTATTCAGAATGAGAATACGAGTCTCCTTTTTACAGACAACTGTTAATAATATAATGTAATAGAACTGTTAATAACAGTAGAATATAATGTAGCATAGAGGCAGGACACGGCTACCATGCGTAGAATTAAAAAATCAAGCACCGCTAAACTTATTGCAGTGTCAGAGTTTATTACTTCAATCATATGCACAGCTGACAAGTTATTATTCATCGACGGAGGATTGGGATCTGAGTACAGTACAAAAAACGCTCAAAAGTCGCTACAGTACCGGCAGGAAATAAGTAGCGGTTCCTCGCGAGTAACGGCGGCCGGCTGCGAGGAATTTCCGGCCATTCGCAGTCAGCGCTCGCAATAATTCCTCGCGCTCACCCCGGCAGTGCGAGTAAAAAGTTAAAAATTACTCGCGCGCGGCTGCGAGGACTGGCCACCGCGAGGAGTCCTCGCGCGCTCGCAAAAACGCGAGGAACTGCTACTTATTTCCTGCCGGTACTGTAGTTGGGGCGAAAATACAGCTAAAAAGTGTTGTCTTACAGGAAATTTTAGCGTCTGAAATTCTAACAAATTAATTTCTTAGAAAATTGGTTGTTAGCCAAATAGAAGTTAGTAGAAAGGGGTGTCCCGATCTGCTGCTCATACAAAGAACGCACAGAACGAAAGGCAAGTGACAAATCGGTCTAAAATCCTACAAAAATTCAAGCAAACCGATCGCTACGCTAACAACATCCCATCTGACCATCCGATTTCCTACAGCAATAATGCGGCTTCACACACGACTTATTCTTGTTGCAGCAGACGTGGTTTCTCGGCACGCAGCCAGAGGGATGGCAGATGGCACATTTCTTGTGTGGTCCGCAACAACTAAACCCCTTCGCTCCATTCGGTTTCTTGCAGCAATGTCCTGGAGGTGCGCAGGTAGTTTTGAGCCCGCAGCAGAACTCGTGTTGCAGCAAACAGCCGGAGGGGGTGCAGGGGGCACATCGTTGCAGGGGACCGCAGCAGCTGACACCTCCCCCTGGCTTAGCACAACAGTGACCCGTTATGGTACAGACAATGTCGGGGGCGCAGCATTTGTTGAAACGGCTGGGAAAACAGTTTTCGGCTTCCAGTAGGACAAAGTAAGAGAGAAAGAGAGTTAGACTGGCCAATATAGGGGACATTTTTGAAATTAGTTCTGGGGGAATTGAAGAAAGTGGAAGGCTCACTTTTCTTATAAATGCTGGTCAGTGGTCTGTGAAAATCCGGTAGACTGGTTTGGCTGGACCTGTCTCTTAGTGTTACTGTTAAATCCTGTATTGATAAATTGATAGTTTAAATGTTACTAAACTCTAAACTGAACTAAATACGTACTTTATTCCAAGTGCCTGTCAGAAGTAGAACAGGTACCTACTTGTACATACATGACTATACTGTAGTCAGCTTGAAAGTTAGTTTCTGCTGTTGTTGTTACTGTTACTCAAGACAAATAGGTGTTTTTAGAAACTTTTTCCATTCAATGTTTGTGCTTGATAGAGCCTGCAAAGTCATAATCCAGGTTTCAAGTCAATTTAAGCCAAAAATGCAGGTGGTGTCAGTGACAGCCCACCAGTCGTTTTTAAACGACGCCGGCTAAACTGAACGGGTTTTCTACCAAACAAAAAACCCAAACAAACATGGCCATACGCCTTGGCTGTTGCCACATGATTTCTTTCGTATAAATCATAGAGTAGCGTTTCCGATCAAATTAAATAACAAAATTAAATTGTTTTGGCCAAAATCAAAAAGTAAATAGCAATTTAATAACAAATTACATTTCTCGTAGTCGTAGTGACTGTCAAACAAATTAATATTAAATTAAATTTCGTAAAATTGGTTTAAAAATTTGATATGAATTTGAAATAAATTTGCTTGGCTTTGGTACCTCAACTCATTAAAGACTGACTGAGAACTACGAGTTCATTCTAAAGTGGATTGACCTTGTTCATGTTTTATAGCAAATGTACAGTGTATCAACTTATGAAGTGCAAATTTGTAGACCAAACGTTGAACTGATTTTGGAGTGCTATCACCCAGACTTTGAACTGTTTTCACAGGAATTAAGTATTGATTTTAGCAAATATATATTTGATTCATAGCAAATAACAAATTTAGATCAAATCAAAGTTGCGAATTTGGTTACCAAGCAAATTAATAGCAAGTTAGCTTCATCTGAAGGCTCGGCAAGCAATAATAGTTACTTAATTTCAAATAATTGTACTCGGAAACAATACCATGCAAGTAGATACCTAGGTGGGTTGATTGAGCTACTGTATCTTTTACGATTCAATGCGGTGCATATGGTTGCTTTGCAACTGCAGTGCATTTAAGATGCTCATCGCAAATATTCAATAAAGACAGTTTATTTAGCATAGAACGACAATCAAACAAACTCTTTTGCAACTAGGAAGCCAAACAAACATCAGCAATATGATAAGATGTAGTTAAACGTATGGTAGGGCCGATCCACAACACCCCATCAGGCCACTGGGCAATCTACAACAATAGCGTGGCTTCGGACAGGACTTGATCTTATTGCAGCAAACTCTGTTCCTTGGCACGCAACCAGTTGGGTCGCAAATTGCACATTTCTGATTTTGTCCACAGCAACTGTATCCTGGTAGAGAAGGTCGCTTGCAACAGTGTCCTGGCGTTTTGCATGTAGTCTTGAGACCACAACAGAACAAACCCTTGGCCAGACAACCGGAGGGGGTGCAGGGGGCACATTTTTGGAGTCTGGTGCAGCAGCTAAGACCCCCTCCGCGTTTGGGACAACAGAGACCCGGTCTGGGACATGGCACGTCGGGGCCGCAACACTTTAGAAATGGTGATGGGAAGCAGGTGTGGGCGTTGAGGCTGATGAAGAGACTGAGAATTATGGTAGCGAGAGTGAATGACTTTATGGTGCACATGGTGAGAGACTGAGCAGAAAAGGAAAGTGGTGCAGTTTTAAATTCTACCCTAGTTTTATATGTCCAAAGTAGACTGTTGAAATCCGTTTTAAACTTGCCTTAAATGGGCTACTGAAACGCGCTTTGGGTCGGCCTGGTGTTAAAACACGCTTTCAATTTTACGTTAATACACCTAGAAGATCATTGGTCGACGGAGTCAAAAGCACTAAAAGAGCTAAAGGTTGCGTAAAAAGTTAAAGGCGGATCACCAATCTTTCAAGAACTCATCCAAAACTATCTTTCTTTTAAAAAGGATTCATTCAAATCGGTTGAGATTTACGGATTCTGCAGCAAAAAATCTGCTTGGTTGTTTCGTTTGGCACACCCTGTATAAATCCTTGTATAAAGTTATTATTATTATCCACACTATAAAATACAGACTGTTGTTCAGTCAACTTTGCTGTCTCACAAAAATGAGCCTAAAATACTGTGCGTAGTTTCTACCGTTCAAAGAAAATCTTAACTCCCGTAGAACAACGCACACAATCTTTACTGTATGTATACAAGCTTTTAAAGTGAATTTCATTTCACGCGAATCGAACACCGGAAAGTCTTGATTTGGAACGGTTCTAAAATCACCTTTAAAGCATCTGATTTTGGTATCGATTCTGTAAACAATACATACTATTGTGATTTTAAAAACACTGTAGAAAGAATGAAACACAAACTACTTACCTTGTTTGGCGGGTCTGTTGGCTGCTAACGCTAATTCCTCAACTGAAGTTATCTCGAATTTAGTAAACAAACCCTGAACGATATATTACTATACTGCAGTAGAAAATGCTTTCCGATCTAACCTTCAGATCAACCTCAGCAGCAATTGAAAGGTTTCTGTCTTCGTTTCTCTGGTAGATATGTTCCAGTCTAAGTAAAATTCCATTCTGCCATTGATCAAAAGTGAGAATATTTACGTTCAGCGGAAGCGGTCGGGTCAACCCAGCAAACTAGAAAATTATCGGCTTCATGGGCATTCTGCAGCTAAAAGACAGAGAAATACTTCTGTATTGAAGCTTCTCTGGTACACAGCTGGTGTCTGGGCAACTGAAAACGTTGCAATCGGTTGATGATAAAAGTCAAAAGCCAGTGGTCTGTGAATTCTGGCTGTTTTCTTAGGCGCAGAAATGACGAGCCAATGTTTTCCTCGAACCACCAAGCCAGATTTGTCAGGCTCAGTTTCGTTTAGAGCTTCGGCCACCCCTCGAGCGTCATCTTCCAATAAACGTCGATGAATCTAAAACAATCTCTATTTTTATAATTTCAGTGAAATAAATAAAAGTTTGCCATCAGTTCGATCGAACCATCGGCTAAGCTTGAACCGCCCTCACTTCGGTCGGTCAGAATTGTAAGTTGAACTTTGGGGTCCTGCAAAGAGTTTACAGAATTTCAAAAGTTCAATTTCTAGAAGCCATACTTTGATGGCAATTCTACTGTTTACAGGAAAATAGTTGCCAGCAATCGGTTCATCGTTTGCGAATTTGTAGGTCGGTTGAAAGTTTCGGCTAAAGTAAAAAAAAAGACTGTGGCACTGGAGAATTGCTGTTTTTCCTTACAGTCGCCTCATCATCTGTCTGCCGTTGGAATCGGTAAAAAACGCATTCTTGCTTGATATTCCAGTGTCAAACCTGCTAATAACTTCCTTCGATTTGTTGTCACTAAAACAGTAGCTGGTTTGAGCAACTAAAAATCATTTTGGGCGTTTCTCTCTTGCCAAACCCACTGTTACATACTGTACGTACATGTAAGGTCAAACCTATTAATTTTTCGAGCAAATTTTTACGATTTTTTAGAAATTCAGACACTAAAATTAATAAAATCGCCCGTAAAACAGGACTTTTCAGCTGTATTTGATCCCAAACTTGACGATTTTTAATGTCCAACCCCTTCCCTAGAATCCCTAGAACACCCACACACCAGTGGCATACCCTGGATTTTGCAAAGGGGATGTGTAAAATTTTGAAGTTGCCTGGTTGGGCCGCTGCCCAACAAGGGCGAGAAAATTTCGCAAAATTAGCCTTCAAAAACGTACTTAAAAAGCATTCTGAGCTTAAAATTGACAGAAATTAGAAGTTTTAGTAGTTTAAAGTGGCCTGGTTGGGTTTCTGCCCGACCAGGGCGAGAAATTTTTGAAAATTTAGCCTTCGAAAACCAATTTAAAAAGTATTCTGAGCATAGAATAGGCAGTTTTAGCAACTCATTTCTTGTATTTTTGTCTAATTTTTCCTCCCTACCTCCATTGCAAAGGGGGGGGGGGCAGGTGTACACACCCTACACCCCCTGGGTACGACACTGGCTACATGTACGGTCAAACCTGATGGGAATTGGTCCAACAGTCCATTCCAATTCCACATAGGGTTTGTCCTTGAATAAGCGGATGACCTGCGCTATCCAGGGTGTGAATACCTGTCTTACTTCACTCACCAGTGGACCCCGCTAGGAAATTAAGAACAGTTCTCCACTTGGTACAAAACTAGACAGCATTTACCGAGATTTTGGTAAGCTGTACAATGTTGGAAGTTGCCTTATAAGCTGTAGTTCCGTTTGGCCTGAATATGTAAGCTCCAGAAGCTTGTTGTCCTGTCTTTTTGCCATAAACAGCACCCTTGTACCAGAGGAAGTTCTGTCTTATTGGAACTGAGAGGCCGTTTAGCTGCTGTACACGAGACAACAGACCCGTTCTTGAATCGAACCACACTTTCAGCAGCTAAATGAAATGGCAAACTAAAGTGTTTTTAGATTTTTTCTCATACATTATTTTCTATTGACAATTGGTTTGAGCGTCTGTCTGAAAGATCAGGTTTTGCATAAAATTCATGACAAACAAGTTCACTTACTGTCCACCACCACACTGACCACGTGAACAGCCCTTCCTGCCCTTGATTTAGCAGTACATTTCCATTTCTGACTTTTCCTCACATTGGACAAAGCCAACTGTCTATGGCGACCGCGTTTGACAAAAGTCCAATGGCTGAAGCCTGGTTTTCGGTTGATTGGCTGCCACCAAACAAGTGGCTTGGGGTTACCAGTGACATCACACTGCATCACCACTGTTCCCCCGCTGTGCGTTCTGTACAGAGAACGCATTCTGGTGAAATTGAACGAAGGCACTGCAATTATTATCATGTACAGATTAGCTGATGACCCATTGTCCAGAGTAAACTAAGCACAACCGAAAAAACGAATGTAGGATATTTTTATTCAGGGTTTTAATTGACAAGCTCAATACTGAATATTGGCGTCACCAACTGTTTGAAGATGGGCAGGGTAGGAAGACTGAACTGACTCAACAGCTCCATCTTCATGCCCAGCTTCATCCAAACTAACCATCACTTCTTCTACCTTGTCCTTCAGGATGGAGCAATGGTCAACAATGAGCTTTTTGAGTCCTTCTGTCTTCTTACCCGACCTTCCCATCGTCAAGCGGTTTGTCACGCCAATAGAGGGAACCTCAATATAGTACTGTTGTTTGGTATTGGGTTTTTCGTTTGTGTATGTGTATGTGTATGTGTATGTGTATGTGTATGTGTATGTGTATGTGTATGTGTATGTGTATGTGTATGTGTATACACATTTACCTTCAAATGTGTATGGTAATTTGTGTATACACATTCAACAAAACAATGTGTATTTTGTGTATATTTGTGTATGTGTATTGTACTAAAAATGCAAATTTTTGTAGATTTTGAGCCAGAAATGGTGAGAAAATCAAATCTCTCAATGTCTGTTGCTTTAAACCTTGGATAGCTTTGAAATCGAGTTACTTAGGCCATTTGAAGCCTTTATCAGGATATCTACCGTTTATTACTGCAGCAAAAACATCGAAATTTTACGATTCGGTTCGAAATTTTATCGACTTTTGCTGATCAAATACACATACACAAAAATACACATTTCGAGTAGTGTTTGTGTATGGTAATGTGCATCTGAATTTTCAATGTGTATGTGTATACACATTGAAAAAACAATGTGTATTTTTGTGTACGGTAAATGTGTATGTGTATACACAAACAACAGTACAATATAGTCAAACGTCCATAAGTGCAACACACTATATTCTATGTACCATTTAGAATACACCTAAAAGGAATTCCTGGTCCTATTCAAACATGCTGGTTTGACGTTTGTTTTTAAGCTTTCTATCGATTTGTAACTGCTCAAACTCAGTCTGGAGTACTGTGGAATACATATATGTACAGGGTGTGTCAAAAAAAAACAACCCAGCAGAGTTTTTGCTGTAGCAACCGCAAATCTCAACCGATTTGAATGAATCCTTTTTTACATGAAAGATAAATAAATTCTTAAAAGATTGCTGAAATTTTCATTAATGTACTCTGCTTAGTTCCTGAGATATTGGCTCTCAAAATCAAAACAGTTATTTTGGCAGTGAACAAGAGCGATTTTCCATTATTCCACTGCACTTCGTAATAAATCGGATTCCTGCTACTGCTAAGGGCTATTGGAGGCTTTACTGGTGACACAGAAACTCGGTTTACTTCAACACTAAAGTATCATTAGCCCCAACAGTAGGAATTTGGAATACATATATGTAGATGTATATGTTTATGTATTCCTCAGATAATATGTTTATGTATATGTATTCTGAGGCCACTATGTATTTAAAATACATATTTGAAAATACATATTGAATTTCTGATGAAATGCTGCATTTTCAAGTCTCAGCCTGCCATCCATAGCATGAAATTACATTTTCTTAGGATGCCAATGTCTGAATTTGCTTCAGTGGTAGAAAAACCACAGATTTGGTGTTTTAATTGAGTAATACCATCACCGTGGAAAGTGGTGCGAGGCGACTAAAAGGAGTTCTAATGAGGGAACATTTAGATTTTCAAATTCAATGGATAAATGGCAGGAGAAAAATGCTCTTTTCTTTTGCTAGTTGACCTAGACGAAATTATTGGCCATTGCGGTTTCAAAAACAAAGTTCATTGCACAGGTCTCCCATACAGAAAATGACTGACTGTACGTGGAGGATTTTTAACAGAACTTAAATGTGGAAATTATTGCTAATTTGACTGACGTACTGAATCAATTTCATGCTAATCAGGTCCAAGCGTGGACCCTTTCTAATTTCAGTCACAAACAACTCTTTTAGCAGCATTTTTCAACTTAAAACCTGGCTTTGAAAAAATATGTGTAATATGTATTTTATGTACATATTTTTTGAAAAAATACATATACTGAAGGGGGAATTGTATTGGGAGAGCAGACCAGTAAGACAACACAACAATATAACTAACAGTCAACCAAACAAACAATGATGAATCATGATAGAATCTACTGTATTTAATCGTAATCTTTCATCACTCCCCTTTCAATGGACGTCGCTTGGGCCACCTGTGCCTGACGGCCATCGGAAGTGATGTAACTGAGTGAATTTGATGATCGAAGAACTGAGGTAAAGGAAACTTGTGCTCGAATAAGATGAACTTTGTGAACTGACAACATCAAACGCTGCAGAGGTCATAGCCACGGGTCTTCCGCGCTTGCCCCAAAAATCAAAGAAGAATGGCCTCAGGTACTGCACCACAGATGAGAAACTTGAACTCAAAGATTCGTGTCACTGTGGACACATCAAACAACAGCTCTCTGGCTCTCTACCGCAGTCCTGGGCGAAACAAAGAGAATGTGCTTCTTGCACTGATGAGGTCAAAACAGTGGGATCATCCCTGTTTGCCTCTCGAAACTGTGAACCTTCAGGTGCCATGCCAGCTTGAACCACTGAACTCAACGATATATGGCCCTTTGTGGACATCATTGGAACAGCCTTTCATGCATCTGCGCACAGGATAGGAACAACTGCTTGGTCACAGCGAGCCTGAGGAAAACAATGAACATCGGTGCTTCACGCACTGGAAAACTTGTGGAACCACTGTGGGAACCAACAAAAAAGAATGAGCTCTATCAACAGCAGCGAAACTTTCAGAACGGAACCAACGAAACACCAAAAAGATTGAATCTGAGCACTTGATAGGTGGTTGCCTTGCCAGGAGAAGACTTGTAGTAGATAAGAGAATCAGCTTTGTCGAGTGAGCATCAAAACGGGGCTGCGTCTGTGCCTGATGATCACCGAGAGTGCAGAAATTGTATACAGAAGTAGCGAATACTGGAGCGCAGAAACGGGTTGAACAGGTAGTCTTTGTAGCAGAGCGGAAGGCTGGTTCGAAGGGTCTCGGCACCAAAATGAAGGGGGAATTGTATTGGGAGAGCAGACCAGTAAGACAACACAACAATCTAACTAACAGTCAACCAAACAAACAATGATGAATCATGATAGAATCTACTGTATTTAATCGTAATCTTTCAATACATATTATGTATATGTATTCGTCACCGGAAAACATGGATATGTTATGTATTCCACAAATACAATATTTTGCCAACAGTAGTCTGGAGGTTAAGAACCTTGACTGGGTACTGGGTAGCAATGCGTCAAAAGTTTGACGGTCAAATAATGGCAGTTTTATTGGTTCAGTGTTCTTATAGAAGCAGGGTTTTTGATTTTCCGATAATCATGAACTTCTCTTTCTCACTCACTGCCATCCAAATTGCAGCAGAAATTGATTGTTTAAGCATTCGTTTTTCATATTTTCCGCCCCTACTGGCCTTCGCCTTATCCTCAATCTCTTACATTGTACTGGATTGACCTACACAGTACACAACCCTCTGCTGCGTTGCACGTTTTGAGGTGTTGACTGCATTGAACTTGTGAGTAAGTATAAATCCACAATAAAATGTCCTAATAATCGGTTCTTTCGTTTTCCGATCATCATGCTTTGTTTAGGAGGAAATAATTGTTTGGCGTCCTACTTGTTTGAAGTGAAGCACTTGACGAAACAAAATACGTGGCAAAACCAAGAGGAGGTATAGTTACAGGGAATACAATTTCATAAGCTGCTGGATGAAGATATTTGAGAGCATCAGGTGTGAAGGTCTGAAGAACCTGCGAAAAACGGACAACACGGTTTATAATTTTGCAGTTTGGTTATACATACTGTACCTGAGTCGGAATGTCAGTGCCTCTGGGACCCGCAACCTTTACAGATCTTCTTGAATAAGGCACAGTTCCAAATGTATTGAACCCCTGGCCAGGTGCCTCTGTCCTTAGATCGAGCTGAAAAGGAATTCTATTCTTTTCCGCAAAGTGATAATTGGGTTGACTTACTTCCCCAGTAATACTGATCAACAGTCTTGAGCCATCCAGCGTCATCATGAGTATGCGAAACCAGATGCACATTCAACACTTCTTTTCGCCAATTAGGACACACCTACATGTATATACTAATTATGATTGCTAACTACTGCGGGATACATATATGTATATGTATATGTTTATGCTAAAAATACATACCGGAATTTTCCACCTATAAGACCGGGTCTTATAACCTGAAAATGCCTAAATTTGGGGTCACATTTTTGCACCAGTTATTATAAGACCCGGGTCTTGTAGGTGGAAAATCTATATTTTACAATTAAAACTCTATGTTCTGCATGAAAAGAATGAAATGCACTGGGTTTGATCTTTGCAACAACTGACTGTACGTTTAAGACAATAGTTTTGAGTTTGAAACACGTTTTGAAAAGTTAGGCAACTTAGAAGCTCCAATAAGCTTACAGCAGCTATCTACAGTACTGTAAACCTATTAAATCAAACAGTTTATCAAAATTACGCAAGTTCTAGAACGATCTGAGTTCAAAAACTCCATATTCATTAGTTATCTTGTAAAAATATGCACGAAAACACACCATTCTGAGCTTAGACCCGGGTCTTATAATTGGAAAATGTGCCCTGATCTGACGGACCCTGCTTTCTGACCACCTGCTATAAGACCCGGGTCTTATAATCGGAAAAGAAACCCAGTTTCTCTTTCGGGACACCAGTGCTATTTTACCTCCCAACTGCATCGTTCTCCAGTGCACAAACTATGCGCGATTGTCAGAAAAACAATATACTGCAGCCACATACTGAAAAATAAAACCTATGCGATGCACACGCTACATATACATACAGCCAAACAAGTAAAGAGCATAGGTAGGTAAGCTGCTTATCAGCCAAATGGTTGAAAGGTTTAAAAATACAAACGCTCAGTCTATAAACACCACTTTCTTAATTGTTTGGCACTTGTGTTGGCATGTTTAAGAGAAGGCAGAAAACAGTCCCAGTGCTAAGCGCCCAAGAGGAACCATCCAGCAACGATACAAGTGGCAGCAAAAGCAGTCAGTAGGTATGGCCAATCAATGGTTTTCAAAAATTCACGCTAAAGCAAAAAAATATGCTAAAACCGCCGATAGCATGACCGGATATGATAAATTAAGCAAAAAAACCGCACTTGATTCCATGAAAAGTTAGAAAAATGCGATGCGCGCGCAGCAACAAGCCAAACAAGCGACAGTTGAGTGAGAGATTCATGAAGCAATTTGTACGAGCAGACAAAGTTGTTGCGATGGTATTTGAGAAAAAAGCTTTGAACGCTTTCCAACTTGGTCTGCCATTTCAAGCTAGACGGAAACCAAATCCCGATCGCATACAGAATTTGAGGTAAAATGACACTAGAATAGACCCGTTCAAGCACCTGCAATGGACACGCAGAACGAGAGTCTGAACAAAGCACCTACGCATCAACGGTAAAGTTCGATTTTCAATTTGACATGAATTAACCGACACGACAGACTTTCCAAATAACCAAAAGAATCCCGGTACCTACCTGCAATTTTATAAGTCTAAGCCTGAACCTGAGCTAAGGCTCAAAGTCAAGTTGGTCGGAGGGGAAATTGACCTCGTTCGTTTGTACGAGCTTGTAAAGAACAGTTTTCGTTGCGTAGATTCGTGCTTGAAGCGAAAAACTTTTTGGGTCCAATTCTCGTGTTGTTTTAAAGACCAAAGTTTAGAAACGGAACGACTTGCTTGGGTTTGGACACCAATCTTTTAATTGTCCTCTTTCGGCTAATTGTCCACAGATCCACGCTTGCTAACATACATCTCTGTGCAGGACTCTTATAGATAAATTTCATCACTTAACCTCACAGGCAACAGCTGTTGTCGATCTGCCCGTCTTAATGACGTCTCCATCTCAAAGTTCTCTATGGGAATTGTAACGTTTATTCTAACGAGCCAGTAACAGGAGCCATAGCGAACGCTACATAAACAGTTACGAGAACAGCCAGTCACACTAGATATAGAAATGGAAAGTGAGAAAAAGAACAAAAAGAAACAACGTAAACGTCACACACACGCACAGGTGATAGACAGGTCTGGAGCCGAAACAAACACTAGAAAGACAGATAGACTGACAACAAACAGACACATGCTGAGTGGATGAACTGTTTGTATGCAAAATTGTATGTCTCTGCCGTTCAGGGTTTACGCCCAAGTGCACCAACAAATGTCCCAAATGCTGCGTTGGGTAAAGCTTTTGGTTGGAGGTAAGCATAACAATTTTAGACGTCAGGCTTTCTTATACGTTATCGGTGATTACAGGCGACAGGCGACAGGCGAGCAGAGGAGAGGAGAGGAGAGGAGAGGAGAGGAGAGGAGAGGAGAGGAGAGGAGCGGAGCGGAGCGGAGCGGAGATTTATGTCACATAGTACGTAGGTATACATGATTGCAGTTTGCTGAAGGAAAGTAGCAAACTAGAGAACCGAAATAAAGTCTAAACAAGTAGCTCGATTCACTTTTTGCTTGGCACCACTTGATGCGGTTTCTTCAAACGAATAGTGATCAAGAAAAACTCGCGAAACTTGCTGCACAAAGCAAAATCAAGAAGAAAGGGTTGGAGAGCGTGAAGATATCACGACCCCAGTAGTGCAACAGAAATAGCACAGCCACCGGGCCCACTCCCACATACACCGCCCACATCAACACCGCACTCATGAAGGTATAACTCAGTGCCAACACCAGCCCTACCAAAGCAAACCTCCACTCGTTCTGTTCAATTAGCCCTTAGTCAGCTGCGTTGAGCATGCGGTACTTGATAAGCTGGATGAATATCAGTCCATAGATCAGAATGAACAGCGACATGCACACCGCCACTTCGACCAGGTACAAGCCCAGATAGAACCGCTGGCCCTAACACAGTCAGACATTCAATGCCATACAGGGTCCTTAAAAAATCAACCCCACAGATTTTTCGCTGTAGCAACCGCAAATCAAACCCGATTTGAATGAATCCTTTTTTAAAGGAAAGATAAATAAATTCTTAAAAGTTTTGTGAAATTTTCCTTAAGACGCAATTTCTGAGAGAATTCAATGTACCTCCCTACTTTGGACAGGGTCACATCACGGATTTCGATATTTCTATGATAGTTCAGTAGTAATTGATGAAAAACCATGATGCGCCAAGTATCAGCCCGATCGGCCCACATGGGCCTGCTGACCACCTCCTTGAAGTGACCGGTCCAGAGCGAAATTTGCAAATTTGGGTCCCTTCATTCAAGTCATTGTATCTTGCCGACATCTAGAGTTACAGTGACCGTGAGCCCACCAAACGATCGAGAACGATCCGAGGATTACAAATATCACAGTTAAAAAGCGGTATCTAGCTCCGTACCGCAATTTAGGGTAAAAAACGCGGTTCAACACTGAATTTTTACCATACCCGGTGACACGTTTGACCAAATTTAAGTACATTAGAATGATGGGCCAGAAGCAGATTTTTTATATAATATAGCACAGTAAATGCGCAACATACATGCAAAAAATCAGCAAAATCGACGCGCCACATAGGGTCGAAATCGGCCCTTAAAGTCTCGGCGATAAATTTTTTTTTACTCAATGTCAACAAAAAGTATCCTTCTAGATCAATTTTTTTGTAGAATGTGAATATTGAACTGTTTTTATGAAATTTTTACATTGAAGCCCAATAACATTGAAAACGGTCGGTATTGTGCGGCTCTACTGTGCACAATGCATGTTATGGAATGCATATAATAAACCAATCTGCATGCATATCATTGTGCACATTTAACAAATGAATGTCTTGTTTATTGCATAATTCCTTCATTTCTCCTGTTTTTAGTCAATTTTCCTCCCCACCTCTGCCGCAAAGGGGGGGGGTGTACCCAGACCCACCCTACACCCCCTGGATACGCCACTGTTTAGACTCTGTTTTCGTTTGGATGTTGATATGGTGCATTTAGATGCATACGGTGATATTGGGCTTTGGGCACGTTCATTTCTGTTCACCTTTCTCAACTAGCAAGTTTAAAAGAGTCCGTCTCTGGTCAGATCGCGTTTTGACCCTTTGCCCTACTCAGACCCATTATTGAAACTTTGAGATAGAGAGCTCTAAGTTGGCACACTAATACATACTTATGAGTTATCTTTCAGCTACAAAGGATTAGTGGATCTGACCCTCCTGTCCTGAGATATAGCCTTCCGAAAATCGGTCTGCTTAACTATGGGACCAAAATTTCAAACTCCAATTTCTCGCTTCATACTCGGAATTCGGACCTAAAAATTGGGGGTTTTAAAGTACTTTTAGACTGCTTTAAAAAGCTTTTGTCAAATTTTCGTTTTCAGAAAAAAAATTTTTTTTCGCCCCTTTTGCGCGCCCCTAGCTCGTCTGAAACCCCCAACCCCGTTTTTTTATTTCAGAAAAATATTGCGCTATCAATTACCTACCGTTGTGGCGTAAAGCATTGTTTGCCCAGACCCGTGGAGCGTTAGAAAAGTGAGCTCAAACATGTCCCAATCGCAAAATTTTCGCACTTTTCTCAGGTCGAATATTTCCAAGTCCGGTTTTCAACCTACCAGTACGAATTCGGACTCAAAAATTGGGAGTCTTAGAGTACTTTTAGACTACTTTAAGAAACTTTTGTCAAATTTTCGTTTTCAGAAAAAAATTTGGGGTTCGGGGTTGGAGAGTTCCAGACGAGCTAGGGGCGCGCAAAGGGGGCGAAAAAATTTTTCTTTCTGAAAACGAAAATTTGACAAAAGTTTCTTAAAGTAGTCTAAAAGTACTGTAAGTCTCCCAATTTTTGAGTCCGAATTCGTACTAGTAGGTTGAAAACCGGACTTGGAAATATTCGACCTGAGAAAAGTGCGAAAATTTTGTGACCGGGACATGTTTGAGCTCACTTTTCTCACGCTCCACGGGTCTGGGCAAACAGTGCTTTTCACCAAACGGTAGGTAATTGATAGCGCAACATTCTTCTAAAATAAAAAAAACGGGGTTGGGGGGTTCCAGATGAGCTAGGGGCACGCAAAGGGGGCGAAAAAATTTTTTTTCTGAAAACGAAAATTTGACAAAAGCTTTTTAAAGCAGTCTAAAAGTACTCTAAAACCCCCAATTTTTAGGTCCGAATTCCGAGTATGAAGCGAGAAATTGGAGTTTGAAATTTTAGTCCCATAGTTAAGCAGACCGATTTTCGGAAGGCTATATCTCAGGACAGGAGGGTCAGATCCACTAATCCTTTGCAGCTGAAAGATAACTCATAAGTATGTATTAGTGTGCCAACTTGGAGCTATCTAGCTCAAAGTTTCAATTTTGGGTCTGAATAGGGCAAAGGGCCAAAACGCGATCTGACCAGAGACGGACTCTTAAACTTGCTAGTTGAGAAAGGTGAACAGAAATGAACGTTGCCCAAAGCCCAATATCACCGTATGCATCTAAATGCACCATATCAACCTCCAAACGAAAACAGAGTCTAAACAGTGGCGTATCCAGGGGGTGTAGAGTGGGTACACCCCCCTTTGCGGCAGAGGTGGGGAGGAAAATTGACTAAAAACAGGAGAAATGAAGGAATTATGCAATAAACAAGACATTCATTTGTTAAATGTGCACAATGATATGCACGCAGATTGGTTTATTATATGCATTCCATAACATGCATTGTACACAGTAGAGCCGCACAATACTGACCGTTTTCAATGTTATTGGGCATCAATGTAAAAATTTCATAAAAACAGTTCAATATTCACATTCTACAAAAAAATTGATTTAGAAGGATAATTTTTGTTGACATTGAGTGAAAAAAAATTTATCGCCGAGACTTTAAGGGCCGATTTCGACCCTATGTGGCGCGTCGATTTTGCTGATTTTTTGCATGTATGTTGCGCATTTACCGTGCTATATTATATAAAAAATCTGCTTCTGGCCCATCATTTTAACGTACTTAAATTTGGTCAAACGTGTCACCGGGTATGGTAAAAATTCAGTGTTGAACCGCGTTTTTTACCCTAAATTGCGGTACGGAGCTAGATACCGCTTTTTAGCTGTCATATTTGTAATCCTCGGATCGTTCTCGATCGTTTGGTGGGCTCACGGTCACTGTAGCTCTAGATGTCGGCAAGATACAATGACTTGAATGAAGGGACCCAAATTTGCAAATTTCGCTCTGGACCGGTCACTTCAAGGAGGTGGTCAGCAGGCCCATGTGGGCCGATCGGGCTGATGCTTGGCGCATCATGGTTTTTCATCAATTACTACTGAACTATCATAGAAATATCGAAATCCGTGATGTGACCCTGTCCAAAGTAGGGAGGTTCCCTTATGAGACATTGAATCCTCTCAGAAATTGCGTCTTAATGTACTCTGCTTTGATCCTGAGATATTCGCCCTCATAATCAATACAGTGATTTTGGCAATGGACTAGAGGGATTGCTATTATTCAGTTGCACTTCATAATAAAACAGATTGCTACTACTTCTGAGGGCTATTGGAGGCTTTACCGGTAACACACACGCACTTACTTACCCAAGTGTTGATCCAGTGGCTCTAAATTATACTGCATTTGTGCAAGCAGAACAAATCATTCTGGAATGGCCTCTTTGCGCACTATCAGTATGATAAAATGAAAAACTCTAATACCGAATCATAATACCTGGCCTGGCACTATGATACCCCAAATCTGATCCGATGTGGCGGGGGTGTACGATGTACAGCCCTACGATCAGACCTGTACGGTCCATTTCGCGACCCCTGATATCGTCATCTCGGACGCTGTGCCAAGCCACTCTTAGCCATGCTGTTGGGTGCCAGTCACTAAGAGAGTGCCTGGTATGGTGACGTCACGGTTTTGTCAGCTCCGCCCGGCGCTAACAGCTAAACCGGTATAGGCCTTATTGCTGGTCTCTCAGACAGCTCCTGACGTCGTTCATCTTCTCCTCCAACACAAGCATGCTTCTGGAGCGACAACGACAGATACAGTTGGTTCCCATTTACCTACTCGCTGTAACCAGCTTTCGATGGTCTGGGTGGGGCTTTGTGCCGACGACCAACTCTTGGCGGCAAGAAACTTGCCGCGCCGAGAGGATGAAAGCACGACATCGCGCACAGTGGCTTTGCGGCCTAAACCACTACATCAAATGTGCCAGCCACGATACTCCAACTGGTGTAAGTGGAGCCTGATTCCTAAGCGAAGTAAAGCTTAAGGTAACAGTAACTGTATCGAGTTTAATAGCTGTACATTTAGCCTACAATAGGTAAACGGATGAAGCAAAAATGCTAGTCAACCTGGTTGTCCGAAGGCAGCAGGAACCAGGTGTTGAGGTTGTCGTCGTACTGGGAGCGGCCTCCAGGCAACATCATTCCACTGACGTAAACCAGCGGCCACAGTATGGACACGCACAAACTCTTCTTCATATGCTTTTTCCAGATCTGACGCAACACCAAATACTATGTTCATTATGACTGGTCGACAAACCGACAATACATACCAGTTTATAGCGCAGGGGTGTGCAGACAGCCGTGTAGCGGTTGGCAGCAGTCAGCACTACCATACTCACTTGCACGTAGTAGGTGAAATAGCCAGTCATCGTTTCAAGAGTTGCCGCTGCAATGCTGTTTCTTACCTGCTTGTAAAACAGTTCCACCACCACTAGCTCCTAAAATTTTATTAGATTCACTCCTTCATACTGTGGAAAACATACATGAATATGTTTTATGTATAATGTTTTAAAACATAAATATGTTTCTTTTTTTGGGAAACATACAGTATATGTATATTCATATAAATATATTTACAGTTTCATTATCATTTCGAGGCGTTTTGGAGATTTTTGAAATTCTAGAGTCCTCCCTGAGTGATAGGTACCGAGCTCAGGGATGGATATCTTCCGAAACAAGACGGTTCTTCAAAATGAGTGTATAAAACTTTAGATAGTTTGTACATTTTGAAGATTCTCTCAGTTTTAGAGGCAGGGACAGATTTTTTTGGAAATTTTTTACGAAATTAGGCCGGCAGCAGAGGAAAACGTCAGTAAACTTTTATTTGAAGAAAGTGGTTGTGCAATTCTTTCAGATGCAGTTTTCTCTTTCAAACAAGTCTTGCTACGTCACTGCCCCCCTCAGAATTCGGGTTTCATTTTGGTGGAAATTCAAATTGCCCCCCCTCAGAATTTGGGTTTGATTTTGGCAGGAAAATTGCCCCTTCAGAATTTCGGTTTGATTTTAGCAGGAAAATTGCCCCTTCAGAATTTGGATTTGATTTTGGCAGGAAAATTGCCCCTTCAGAATTTCGGTTTGATTTTAGCAGGAAAATTGCCCCTCAAGTTTTGCAAAATCATAAGCATAAACTCCAATCCTTGGACGTGAACATTACCAGTGAGAGTTTATTCAGTTCAGTACTGTTCTTAGCCAACGACCCAACACCAGTTTCACACTGTTGGGCTGATGCACTTCCAGTGCCTCTTCTTTCTTCTAGCTGTCTGACTTGTACGGCACACCTACAATTAGTCGGTTATTATTGCACCGTGTCTATTGCCCGATGCCACCTACCTATGACAGTCAGGCACTTAACGCCGTTTATGGTACCGACACCATATAAGGTGTCGGTATCGTATATGGTACCGGTACCTTAGGTAGTGGTACCATTATATGATAGTAGTGGTACCATATATGGTGCCCCCACGTTCGGGGCCTGTGGTGGTACCATACATGGTACCCCTACCTTCGCATTGTTACCGGTACCATATATGGTACCACTCTGTTCAGATTTCGTACCATATAATATGGTACCGGCACCCATGGTCACGGGTAGCGGTACCATATATGGTGTCAGTACCATAAACGGCGTTACATGTAAGTGCCTGACTGTATGACTTGCTACAACTCTTCGCCTGGCTATAGGAGCCCGGCCTCTCAACTCACCTTTTATCTACACCTGCCTGGCTACAGGTGCCGGTAATTCTACGCAGCTCTAGGTCATTCTCCGTTGATAATTGCTTCGGATTCGGTCTAAACAACCATTATTAAGAAGAACGCAGCATAATTGAAGCGTTCAGCATTTCTGCGTAAGCGTTTCATTTCTCAGACCCCCACCCAGACCCTCTGTTACATGTATGGCTATTGGGACCAAAAGGGGGTCAAAAATTTTTATTCTTCAAAAACGCAATGAAACTTGAAACTTTATCGTCCACTGGTTAAAACCCGACACTATTGTAGAGCAGTCACTGGAGAGGACAAGTCGTAAACAAACAAAAAACATAAATAAAAGTCAGATAAAACAACTGAGGTTAAAACGCCCACACAGATTACGAAATTGAGAAGAGTCTAAAAACTTTTCAAATGCGAACAAACCAAGCACAGACACGGAAGGTGGTAAAGCATTCCATAAACGAGCAGCAACTGGATATAAAACAGGTCACCCGTGACGGCCTTATGTCTGGCCAGCTCTACGTTGGCAAGTCTGGTTCACACGGCTACTTCTACGGTTTCTAGAGGCTCTTTCAAACGAGTCAGACGGACAGTAGCGAAGGCCATGGTAATTGTTGTTGTTGTTGAAACTTTTGTCCTTTCGGACTAGGAGTAGCCAACTGCTATACAGCAGGAAGAGACAGAAGGTCGGGCAGCCTCCTTAACAACAACCCTCCCCTTTTGCTGTCGGTGTGTGCAAGACAGCTAAGGTTTGGTTCCCATTTATCTACTTGCCATTGCTGACTTTCGATGGCCTGGGTTGGGCTTTGTGTCGACTACTTCCCATCGCCTCGACAGGTTTCGAACCCACAAACAAACCGCTTCCATGGGTGCCGGGGCCGCCGTGACACACGGGATAGCGTAAACTACCCATGGCCAAGGCGCGAACGGTAATACTTCAATCTCAGTTTCGCGGCACACAGCCAGAGAGGAGAGAGAGATCTTCTGGACAACAATTCACAAATTCCGAGCATAGTGCAGTGCTGTAGTTAACAGTGTAATTACGAGCTCGCCAATAATTTTTGAACAGACCCTACCAGGTATTTTTGTAGTAAAAGCGTCGACGGACGTTGATTTAGTTTGGGCTCTTTCTACAAATTCAATTCTAATCGCCCAGGGGCAGATGCTTGGAAAGTACTGTACTATTTGGAAATGGCAACTGCCTGTCTCTGATTTGCAATTTTTGGACTGATTTTTTAACAAAAAACTGATAATATCATATTTGTTTTCTGAATTTCATGCTTTTGCCCCGAATTCTGATTAACCGCCCATGGGCGCATACTTGGAAAGGCTTTCCAAATAACCGAAAAACTCGGTATCTAGTCAAAGTACTATTCAATCAAAGTCTGAACCTGAGCTAGGCTCAAAGTCAAGTTGGTCAGTGGGGGAAATTGACCTCGTTCGTTCGTAGGAGCTTGTAAAGAACAGTTTTCTTTGCGTAGATTAGTGCAATTTGGGTCCAATTCTCGTGTTGTTTTAAAGACCAAAGTTTAGAAATGGGACGACCTGCTCGGGTTTGGACCCCAATATTTCAATTGAGCTCAATCTCTTGTCTACCGATCCTCGCTTGCTAACATACATATGTATTCAGGACTTTTATACAGGCTCCTCCAAAAACAACCCCGCAGATTTTAGCCCCTCAACTGTTAAATTCCCAAGTTAGCTTGACAACGCGTCAGAGCGAGTCCGGGCGAAACTGCCAATTCTGAGTCATCAGCGAATTTAAGAGCCGGTTTTTCTAGGAATCGACTTTTGCTCCTTAACCTCCGGACAAATCTCAACTTTATGTCTCCGATTTGGCTAAAATTTTGTATTTTGGTATAATTTAACCTAAAAAGATGTTTTATCACCTTCCCGGTCGTTTTTGTGAGACTCAATTTTTCGACCGAACCTCAGATCTCGGCTTATAACTCTGGAACCAGTGAACCTATAAACTTGCGGATTGCATATTTATAATCACATGAGCGTTCTCTTTTAAACGATACCCTACATGACCAAATTCCAGACAAAAAATTTTTTTCGAACCCCTTCTGGGTCAAATTTGACCCCCCCAAAGGTATTGACCCCCACTTTTTTATTTCATAAAAATGTAGCGCTATCTATTTACTTTTGATAGCACAAAAAAAATCGAGAAAAAAAATACACATCTAATTGAGTTTTTGGGCCTTGAAAGTTGTCAGGTCGAAACTTTGCCCAATAAAAGATTGCCTTGTAAAGAGCATATCTTTGTCAAGTTTGAACCGAGTTCAGTGATTTTTTGCACACATATTGCACTGTGTCCCTGACACATACTGCACAAATCTGACCTTGCTGGCTCTTGCTTGGCGCCAGTTCTACACTTCTTGATCACATTTCAAGATACATTAGTTTACAAAGCAAATAGAATTTCCTGATAATCTCCAGTATCTTCCTGATAATTTGACAGTTGCGACTTTGTTACTGTGTTTTTTGCCATCTTTTCACTAGTTAGCTACTACATGCCTACAACTAGACATCTATCTGGCCTGTATCAAGGTTCGGCAACGACAGAGACAGCATATTTGTGGTTTCGCTGTTTCGCTGACAGCATAGTATATGACTGTCCTGGGACAAGCTTAAGTTATAAATACAATGATAAGAACAGTTGCAGTTTGTTGCTAAGTTGTACTTAAGAAAATTAACCTACATGAGTTCGTATTTAGAAAGAGGAGCAATAGCCACGCTAAAGTTTGTTGCTGCTGCATACAGCATGAACCCATGAGAGTGTTTAGAAACAAGTAATAGTCAGATTCAATTAGCTAAAGTGATGCAGCAAGCATGCAAGTTGTCTGGAAAGCCATGCACTGACTTTGTTGCTATTGATCATGTTCAAGGCAGCATTATAGCAGCATTTCATGCTGGAAACTGTACCAGTTGCTTTCAACGTAGCATGGAATTCCGTGGAATTGGTGGAAAGGTTAACAAACTGTTTGTTGATGCTCTGAACACTGTATGGCCACCTCTGAAAAAGCAGTTATACCACACATCAATTGAATTCCCACTATATAGTATAACTTTCACTGGTCACTCATTTGGAGGTGCTCTAGCACTTATTGCATAATCTGACTTAGCATTTACTATACCTGTATTGCAACAAAGAATTTCGCTCTACACCTATGGGCAGCCAAGGGTTGGTAACTTTGAATTCGCAAAACATTCCATGTTCCTCATGCTTGGCGTGTCGTGAAGGCCAATGATTTCATGGCTAACTTTCCAGACTGCGATGGAAGTAACGGTTGTAGTATTTTCTGTGTTTGTCTATTAGAATGAAATTTTAGGTGCAGCAGTTGAGTGCACAGCAGCATCCACTGATGCTTACTATCACAGTGCTCTTGAAGTGAGTAACCTAAGTTAAGACTTGGTTGTGTATTTATTACCTGGCTTTAGGTACAATATGCACATACTATGCCATTGACAGTGGAGTTATCTAAACCAGTTATTATTTATGAAATCTGCAACAGTTATCCTCTGTTTGAAGACCAAAAATGTTCAGTAAACAAGACTACTAGTCCATGTTTGTCAATTATTGGTGCACCTGTAGCTTGTCTATTAGCTTGGTTCGGCTGGTGCTAGCATTGAAGAACAACAACAACAACAACTTTATACAACGCACATGTACACCAGAGCAAGCCAGTGATAACCCAATAGGGTTACATGCGAGGTAAATCACTTAGGCAAACCGGCCTTACTCTTGTACTTTTGTGGCCAAAAACACTTTCAATCGATCTCAGTACAGCAGTTACATATTCAACTGTAAGTTTATTGTTCGTACCCAGGCCAGTGACCAGGAGTGTCAATCAATACATACAGTTTTGATCATACATGCAACAGGTCATCCGCCGAAGGGGAGGGGGGTCTGGCGCCGGCCAGGGGGGTCTGAGCCAAAATTTTGGGAGGGGGTTGGGCACTAAAAAACGCTCAAAAATCGAAAAAAATCGCAATTTTTGGGTTAAAAATCGCTAATTTTGGCTGAAATACCGCTAAAAAGTGCTGTTTTACAGGCGATTTTGGCAATTTTTGTGTCTGAAATTGCAAAAAATAGCAAAAATTTGCTCAAGAAATTACTTGCCAGAAAAATCGAAGGGCGGGGGGTCGGAAAAATCGTCTAGGAGGGGGCCACCTGGGGGGCTGGCCTAAGTCGGGTGGGGGCAGACCCCCAGACCCCTTGTTACATGTACAATGTATGCTTGTAGACCACAAATATGCTGTCTCTGTCGTTGCCGAACCTTGATACAGGCCAGATAGATGTCTAGTTGTAGGCATGTAGTAGCTAACTAGTGAAAGGATGGCAAAAAACACAGTAACAAAGTCGCAACTGTCAAATTATCAGGAAGATACTGGAGATTATCAGGAAATTCTATTTGCTTTGTAAACTAATGTATCTTGAAATGTGATCAAGAAGTGTAGAACTGGCGCCAAGCAAGAGCCAGCAAGGTCAGATTTGTGCAGTATGTGTCAGGGACACAGTGCAATATGTGTGCAAAAAATCACTGAACTCGGTTCAAAATTGACAAAGATATGTTCTTTACAAGGCAATCTTTTATTGGGCAAAGTTTCGACCTGACAACTTTCAAGGCCCAAAAACTCAATTAGATGTGTATTTTTTTCTCGATTTTTTTTGTGCTATCAAAAGTAAATAGATAGCGCTACATTTTTATGAAATAAAAAAGTGGGGGTCAATACCTTTGGGGGGGTCAAATTTGACCCAGAAGGGGTTCGAAAAAAATTTTTTGTCTGGAATTTGGTCATGTAGGGTATCGTTTAAAAGAGAACGCTCATGTGATTATAAATATGCAATCCGCAAGTTTATAGGTTCACTGGTTCCAGAGTTATAAGCCGAGATCTGAGGTTCGGTCGAAAAATTGAGTCTCACAAAAACGACCGGGAAGGTGATAAAACATCTTTTTAGGTTAAATTATACCAAAATACAAAATTTTAGCCAAATCGGAGACATAAAGTTGAGATTTGTCCGGGAAGAGTCGACCCTTAGAAAAACCGGCTCTTAAAGAGCTGGACGGTCGCGAATTTGCAGAATTCCCAAGCTCTGTTTGGGAATCAGCTAGAATTCGGGCCCACATAAAGGGGCGGGAATCCTAGCAAATTCCCAATGAGTCATCTGGGAATTGTATGAGAATCAAGATTCACTGGGAATTTAGCGGTAGTCGTGAAGGAGATATACAGTCCAAAATTGCCAGACATCTAAGTTGTACTGTTGTTTGTGTATACACATACACATTTACCATACACAAAAATACACATTGTTTTTTCATTGTGTATACACATACACATACACATTGAAAATTCCGATACACATTACCATACACAAACAGTACTCATAATGTGTATTTTTGTGTATGTGTATTTGATCAGCCAAAGTCGATAAAATTCTGAACTGTATTGTAAAATATTGATGTTTTTGCCGCTGTAATAATCAGTATGTATCCTCATAAAGCCTTCAAATGGCCTAAGTAACTCGATTTCACAGCTATCCAAGGTTTCAAGCAGCAGACATTGAGAGATTTGGTTTCCCTAGCATTTCTGTCTCAAAAACTACCAAAAATTTGCATTTTTAGTACAATACACATACACAAATATACACAAAAATACACATTGTTTTGTTTAATGTGCATACACAAATTACCATACACATTCATACATGTACTAGGGGGGTTTGGGGGGTTCCCCCCCTGCTGGAAAGGCCAAACCCCCCCTCACCCCCACCCCCCCCCCCCCGAGACAGGTTAAGGGACCCCTCCCCCTGACCAAAAAATACAAGTACTAGTAGTAGCTCCAGCATTAACAAACTGGGTCAGAAATCACTAATTTTTAGCCTAAAATTCACTTGAAAAGCCTTTGGAAACCGAATTTGGCGTTTCCACTGCTGATATTTAAGAAAAATCGGTGTTTTTGGAAGCTCTTTTTGTCATTTTTTGCTTGTTTTTAGCTTTAAAACGCTATTTGGCAGCTTAAAATAGCGATTTTTAGCGTCCTTACTGAGAAAAACGTGCTAAAAATGCATTTCTAGGCGTTTTGGAGCTTTTTGAAATTTGGGACCCCCCACCTGGGCGAAACCCCCCCCCTCGACCCCCCCACCTGAGGAAAACCCCCCCTCCCCCCCTCCCCCCAGGTCGGCCCGGAGCTGTTACATGTATGTACACATTTGAAGGTGAATGTGTATACACATACACATACACATACACAAACGGAAAATCCAGTACCAAACAACAGTACTAAGTTGCCCTTGGACCCTTGGTACTGTATTTGTGTACAATTTGGTTGAATTCCATTTACTTACTGACCAGCCGCTAATGGTTAAACGTTGGACACTTAGCATGGGACACTGTACAAATAAAAGAAATATGCAGCAATAGCCAAGTGTCTAGCTGATGTTTCAAAATTGCGGACGTCGTTTAAAAGCGATCGGAAAGTTGGTGTGTGTCAGCCAGGTGGTGCCAAGCGAAGCCAAGTGTTGGCCGTTGCTCCTGTTTGGCGTTCAGGAGGGCCTGGTCTCTCGTGGCCAGGTTGCGTCCCCCAGTAGAGCTGTGCAAAATGGACAGTGCGCTAGTCGGGCTGCTTTCCGCGCAGTACTGTGGGGGCCAGCTTCAGCTGCTCTCTGCTTTCCCTGACATCACCTGCTTTTTTGCCTTTTGCGAAATCAAACAACGGCCTGTATGACAAATGTGAGTGCACTATATGTACACAGCAGATCTAACCATGATCGGTTGAAGAACTTTAAACCCTAATTTTGAACTTCGGTTGAAGAAACTTTAAACTACAGTTGGTAGGTACCACAAAATTTCAGGTAAGTCCAGGTTCAGGTATCTCTAAAATCCAATTTCAGGTTCAGGTTCAGGTTCAGGTACATTTTTCAAAAGTACCCAGGTGTCAGGTTCAGGTTCAGGTACTTTCAAATAAAGACACAAATTTTCGGCTATGAGCTAAATCAATAGCGCTCCTGTTCCTTTTCTTAAGAAAACGATCCATGTTCAAAGCAATCGAAATTTACAAACCAACAATTCGACAAAAACGAGAAAAACGCCAGCAATTTTTTGCGGTATGATGGACCGATCGCCAGCACGCACCCCACAAACGTTCATTTCAAACTCTGAGTTCCGGCATTAAGGTAAGGCTCAGGCTACATGAGTTCTACTAGCTGCCGTTTAAGCTTACGTTCAACAAACAAACTAAAGCTTAGGCTTAGGCATAGATGAAAACAAGCTTTCATAAAGTCAATTTCCGGATGGGGCTTTTCCCAATAATCACCTTCATTTTTAAGTTACAGTACACGTACATAGGTGCAGATAATGTGCATTATACGCTTCCCGCACACCATTTTTAAGAACAAAACTGTAGAGCGTCAAGCAATATCTGATCTAACCAACTGACAGTACGTGCTACTTGTACCGGGAAGTTTAGGACAAGAAAAACCTGAAAAGTAGGTACCGACCTAGTAGGTGTCAGGTAAGTACCGTTGTCAAGTAAATTAGTTGAGGAATTTACTTGCTTTTTAATTTACTTGCACCTCCGCAAAATAATTTACTTACTTTTTAATTTACTTGCCCCAGTTTACCAACAATTTAATTTGATTTTAATTTACTTTCAACTTTTAATTAAATTCTAATTTACTTTTCCATACAAAAAGTTATGGAAAAGACCCTAAAATGATTGAATATCTGAGTACCGATTTTCGCTAAACTGCAAACACTATGAAATCTAACTCCATTGTTTTGTTAACCTCTTCAAATAGTGTCGTCGTGTTCTCGGCAAATCGCAGTTGTTGGTTCAATGCCTTTTAATTACTTTTTTTTTCTAGGAACTGCAGATACCATTTAATTTGCCAAACCAGAAACAGTACAGGAAGAGCAGACGAAAAGCTAATAAATACCTAATGCTCTTATTCAATGACAGGTTTCATTTTTATGAAACAAACGTGCTTTCACGTATCGGTGGTTACTCGAAACTGTAGTTTCTTGGACTGTACTGTACATGCGCTAGTGCAGGATTTGAAGCGAGATTTTTGAGAAACAAGTTTTGACAGTTGAGAAATCAACAAACCACCATTTTTCGTTTCTGCAACCAACACGTACATAATACATGTAAGGAGTATAGGTATCAGTCCTCCTGACCAATCACTACATTGTATGTAGAGGTAAATCCGTTGGTTTGTTTATAACTAAATTAAGGGGCGAAATGTCTATTCTCATATTTTACAGACTTTTGGTGAAATGTCTCGCTAGTTCAGTTCCTAATGCTACTCATCGAGAATATAATTTCAAATTTACTATTTTGTTTGGTTGGACAGGTCAAGGATAGATCAGGAATATCACAAAATATCAGAACCAAACTATGAGTTGTATGGTATCTGCAGCACAGTAGATGAGTTTTCAACAGGGAGAGCATATGTGGTTCAGTCAAACAGACAGACAGAAAGAGCACAGAATAACAGCAAGTAGCTTGCGAGAGCCGACAACAACCACATATCGAATGGTCAGTGAAGCAAATTAGAAGTAAATTAGAAGTAAATTGAAAGTAAAATTTTCGGCCTTTTCAATCTAATTTAATTTACTTTTTACTTGCTTCGTCATTTTTCTCAGAGATTTAATTTTATTTTAATTTACTTGCCATATAATTTACTCTTCGTAAGTAAATTATTTTCGAATTTAATTTGATTTTAATTTTAATTTACTTGACAACGGTACAGGTAAGTACTTTTGTTTTCAAGTAGGTTCAGGTTCAGGTTCAGGTTCACAATTTTCAGGTTAATACCCAGGTTTCAGGTTCAGGTTCAGGTATACCTACCAACTGTACTTTAAACCCTAATTTGGCAATGTACCTACCTATCAAGAAAAGGTGAACAATTGCTGAATTTAATTCCATTCGTTCATCGTTTGCACCAAGTTTTACACATATGAATAAAACCAGAGTGCGAACAATACCTGAAAAACCCAATACCAATACCTGATACCCCCAACACCCAATACTGGGCCAAAAATTGCATTTCAGTGAACAGGTACATTCCAGTGATGCAGGCAGGATCTTCTGCACTGTTAATAAAATTTTGAAGAGGCGGGCAAGAAAATTTTGAAAGAATAGCCTTTGAGCAGTGGCGTATCCAGGATTTTGCAAAACTAGGGGTGTAAGTGAGGGTGAGGTCAAGTGTTGGCCTGTAGTTGGCTAGTGTGCGGCCTGCTCTGCTCCCCATGCGTACCGAGTGTGTGAGAGGACCCAGCGTGTAGACAGTTTGGGATGAATGAACCTAGGGATGAAGTTATACTTACTTTTAGATTCAATCTTAGTCTAAAGTTATGATATGTAGGCTTCCGCTAATCGGGGTAGTGTCCCACAATTACCGAATGTTTGCTCAGAAATAGGGATGCAGCAACCGAAGTTCGGTATTATTCGGTATGAACCGAATAATTCGGTTACTAGTACTACTGTTGGAAAGTCCGGGCTTTTGAAAACAGGTTCTGGTTCAGGTCAAGTCCAAGCGCAAAATTTCAGGTTCAAGTCCAGGTTCAAGTCCGGTTTAACAAAGACCTGGACAATAGGTTCAGGTTCAGGTCCTTTTCAAGCGTGAAATGTTACGTAAAAATTTTCATTTCTGAAGTGTGCTTGCTGAAACAACAAGCCGTTTTCGAGTTATTCTATTTTTAAAAAGATTTAAAAATCTCATTTCGCCATAAGGCAATTTTAAAATCATAATTTTTTAAATTGACATTTACAAAGCAAGAGCAAACCCTAAACTTATTAATAAAAGCAAAAAACCGCAACCGAATCGGTTAGAAATCACGCCACAATTTTTAGAATGTAAAAACCGAAAACAGGCACGCCGCGCTTCATAAGGCGTTTGGAGCCAAATCCTAAGCCTGAGCTGGAACAGAAACCTATAAGCTTAAAACCAAGCTTGTAAAGTCAGGGCGGTTGGCTGGCGGGGGGAACACAACTCCTCCCCGTCTAGTGGGGGTTTGTTTCCTACTGCGCCGCGAATGTATGTCACGCATGTCACAAACAACGGACGGCGCAAATTTAAATGGCATAAAATAACAAGCAAATATGCAAATGCGCAGACTGCAATATAAATTCAGCAGGTAATACAGGAAAGATCAGTTATTCTGACAATTGAAAGATACTGTTTTGAACCTGAAAATCAAGTCCATATTTAAGATTCAGGTTCAAGTCCGGCTCAAATAATATAGGTTCAGGTTCAGGTTCAAGTCCTCCAATTTCAGGTTAAAGACTTATTAATAAGTCAAGGTTCAGGTCGGACTTGCCAACAGTAACTAGTACTATTCGAATTCGGTATTTTTAAAACCGAATAATACCGAATATTGTAAAACCGTTAAATTTCACTGTTTTGCTGTGCAGAAATCACCGAGATATTACCTTTCTACAGCTCTCTGTTTATTTACTGTAGTAAAAATTTGGCAAACAATGACTATTCATACGAAAAGTTAACAAACTTCAGGTTGAACTTAATGAACAACAACATTTCAGCCTTTTCAGTTCCCAGTCGACTCCGCTTCTCATCGTATATGTTGCCAGCGTGACTGAACAATCGCTCGCTCGGCACGCTACTTGGCGGGGCAGACAAATACTTTCGCACTGGTGCTACTAAATGCGGAAACCTGGCCGCATTTCCTTTCCAGTACTGTAGAGGGTCGGCCGTTCGCGCAATGGCGGGCTCTTTGGCGTACTGCTCAAGCTCTGTCTGTCTGCATTGGAGCACAGCAATCGGCTTGCTGCTACCCTCCTTAGCCACTATTTCGTTGTACAGATTCCAGATCGACGCACCGCTGCTAGCCTAGCCGCTGCACTGGCTGTTGTTGTTGGGGCAATTTCACAAGCCAAATCACTGCTAGCCTGGAAAAGTTGACGTTTGGTAGGAGGGGAGCGCTGTGTTCATCATCAGAATCGTGACTGGCATTCAAAACGTCGAGCTGCTCCTGCTCCTCCGACGCAGCAACCAGTAGTCTAACAATCTTTCGCACTTTGCTCTCTCCCAAAAGAGTTCCTTTGAACCGACGAGGGTCCAAGAAACAGGCCACCTGTAAGTTGTTGTTGTACTCGGAATTGCCGAATCTTCGAACAAGTGACCAACTCTCCAACTCTCCAGCTCTCCAACTTGTCCCGAAATTCAGCAACGGCCGGCACAGGGTCAGGACCAAATAGGACTTGTTTTAGTTTTAGGCATGGATAAATCTACAGCATTCAAACAATACTTCACTCTACCACAACTCCTTTCGACAGAAAATGGACCTTGAAAAACGACGAATTCAGTTTTTGAGAAAAAATGCCCTTTAATGGCTGAATTATGGTTCAAAATGCATCTTTTTCGATAGCTCATACTCTGTTTCATATAAATACATCACTTCCTACCATCAATAACTGAAGACAAAAAAGAAATTGCGCTTGAAGTTGCGAAAACCGTTTTCGGCCGTATTTTTGTATTTTCGAAACGGCGCAGCCGGACGTACCTTGCCCATCCATAATAGTAGCCAAATTTTCACACCTCCATAGCCGCGCAAAATCATGCAAACTTGTACACTTTAAAAGGTTGGGGTTGAATTTTTACTTGTGAAAAGGTCTGTCAATATTTCAGTCAGCGACTACAGTTGTTCCGTGTAAATTTCATAAATTAAGCTATACATACAGTACTTTTTAAGAAGCTTCGCCAACATTGTGCTGGGCGTTGGTTGGCTGTAAAGACTGTGTAGGCGGCCGAAGGGAACAGGTGGATTCCATCAGACACAACACAGTCTGAATCCCAAATTACATAAATGGCGTCGGTCCATGCGGCCAGTGCAAGTGTGCACCAGATGCCGAACACTTGATACTCTGTTTGCGTGGGTGGCGGCCACCTTAAGCGCCAAAGCTTAGCCTAAACTCATACATGTAGTTGGGGGGAATGGGGGGTATTTCCCCCAGGCCCGATTTTCGGAGAAAATTCCCCCCCCAGCCGGATTCTGGGGGGGGGGGATTTTTTGAAACCCTATTTTGGGTTTGTAAACCTGCAAACAGGGTTCCAGAAGCCCTAGGGTTTCAGAAACCCAACTTGGGTTCCGGAGCTCTAGTTGGGGTTTCAAAAACCCTAAATAGGGTTCCGGAACCCTGTTTTGGGTTTCAAAAACCCTAAATAGGGTTCCGAAACCCTGTTTTGGGTTACTGAAACCCTTAATAGGGTTCCGGAACCCTAATTTGGATTACTGAAACCCTAATTTGGGTTTCTGAAACCCTAAATAGGCTTCCGGAACCCTAATTTGGGTTACTGAAACCCTAATTTCGGTTACTGAAACCCTAAATAGGGTTCCGGAACCCTTATTTGGGTTACTGAAACCCTAATTTCGGTTACTGAAACCCTAAATAGGGTTCCGGAACCCTGTTTTGGGTTTCAAAAAACCAAAATAGGGTTCCGAAACCCTGTTTTGGGTTACTGAAACCCTAAATAGGGTTCCGGAACCCTAATTTGGATTACTGAAACCCTAATTTGGGTTTCTGAAACCCTAAATAGGGTTCCGGAACCCTAATTTGGGTTTCTGGAGGGCCGAAATAGGGTTCCGGAACCCTAATTTGGGTTACTGAAACCCTAAATAGGGTTCTAGAACCCTAATTTGGGTTTTCTGGAGGCCCAAAATAGGGTTCCGGAACCCTAATTTGGGCTTAAAAATCTCTAAAGAAGGTTCAAGAAATGCATTTAAACTGTATTATGTCGAATAAAATGGGTTTTTTTGCGCGTTTTAAAGCAAAATTAGTTTTTTGCACATTTTAAATTAAAAATAGGGTTTTTTGCATGTTTTGAAGCAAAAATATGGTTTTTAGCGGTATTTTTGCACTTCAGACAGGATTTTTACCCGATTTTTAGTCCTCAAAACCCTGTTTTGAGCCCAAAAAAGGTCGCTGAAACCCACTTTTGGACACCAAAAAAAGGTCGCTGAAACCCCCTTTGGGCATAGCCCTGAAACCCTATTTTGGATCAGAAAAATTCCCCCCCCAGCCGAAAACCCAGCTACATGTATGCCTAAACTACCAACTCAACAACAATAATTGGATTGCCGTCAGACCGCAATGTCGTGTTGCAGTGCTACTTCCAGAAAAGTCAGAAAAGGTACAAGTAGTTCTACTACCATGTCATCGGATTTGGAGCGCTTTCCAGCTGTTGAGATTGGTTGTTGTGGTCTTTCTGCCTTCTCTACCTAATCAGTGCTAACCGTGAAATTAAAAATTTTCAAACTTCGATGTCAGATTAGCTTTAGAAAGCCTTTTTGCGCCAATCAACACTAATAGTTAGCAAAAATTTTTTTAACATTTTTTATTATCATTATTGAAAGGTTAACAGTTAGCAAAATTTATGAGCAGCCAGTTTCCTAAGTAGAACACAAAAATTAGCTTTCTTTTTTCCGATCTTAATATACAAAAAATCTGAGTTTTGGCCATTTCTAATGATACAGAACAGAATATTCACTGAAACACGAATTTTGGCCCACCTGAGCGAGTACGTATTGCCTTTTATGGTATAGTTCGCACTATACTCCACTTGCGACAGATCGTAAAAAGCCATATTCCAGTACAGTTGGTAGGTACCGCCAAATTTCAGGTAAGTCCAGGTTCAGGTATCTCTAAAATCCAATTTCAGGTTCAGGTTCAGGTACATTTTTCAAAAGTACCCAGGTGTCAGGTGTCAGGCTCAGGTACTTTCAATTAAAGACACAAATTTTCGGCTATGAGCTAAATCAATAGCGCTCCTGTCCTTTTCTTAAGAAAACGATCCATGTTCAAAGCAATCGAAATTTACAAACCAACAATTCGACAAAAACGAGAAAAACGCATGACAATTTTTTGCGGTATGACGGACCGATTGCCATTGTAGTAGGAATTGTAGTGCACACTCTACCAACGTTCATTTCAAACTCTAAGTTCCGGTATTAAGTTATAAGGCTCAGGCTTACAGAAGTTCTACTAGCTGATGTGTAAGCTTACGTTCAACAACTAAAGCTTAGGCTTAGGCATAGAGGAAGACAAGCTTTCATA